>JAVYIG010015316.1:0-36702 GCA_035222895.1 Strongylocentrotus droebachiensis
AGACAAGGATTTAGAGTCGAGAACGGTAGGCCTACATCGAATCGCCTTCTTTTTCGAATAATTAAATGAATCGTTAAAAGCGCGGGAGGGGGAGGTCTTATTTAAGATAAAGACTTAGAGTCGAAAACGGTACGACGAATCATCTTCTTTCTCGAATAATTAAATGAAGCGTTAAAAGCGCGGGCAGGAGGGGGGGGGGGGGGGTTATTTAAGACAAGGATTTAGAGTCGGGAACGGTACGACGAATCATCTTCTTTCTCGAATAATTATATTAATCGTTGACGCTTCCGCGCAATGCGCGGGAGGGGGGGGGGGGGGGGAGGGCTGAATTCAGACAAGAATTAAGATTCGAGAACGGTACAACGAATCGTCTTCTTTCTCTAATAATTTAATGAAACGTCAAAGCTTCAGCGCTTTGCGCGTGAGTGGGGGGGGGGGGGGGGAGGGGGAGGGCAGGCGCGGATCCAAGGGCCGATTTTACCGACCCGGCCACCCCCTAGGCCCCCAAAACGGTTTTAAAAAATAGGATAGTAACGTAAATTTTACCTTTTTTAAAACAAAAGGAAAAAGCGCCCCCCCCCTGAAATATATATATTATAGAATCTGCCCCCCCCCCCGCTGATTCACCGGCCGGCTTAGTCGACCCCCCCCCCCCCCCCAAAAAAAAAAAAAAAAAAAAAAAAAAATTATCAAGATTTGTCCCCCCCCCCCCCTGCCGCCGGCAGGATTCGCCCCTGGTGAGGGGGAGGGGGGGGGCGCAATTCAGACAAGAATTACGATTTGAGCACGGTACAACGAATCGTCTTTCTCAATTGATAAAACGTCAAAGTTTTTGCGCTGTGCCCTGGTAGAGTCGAGAACGGTACAAAGAATCGTCTTCTTTCTCAATTATTGATAAAACGTCAAAGTTTTTGCGCTGTGCCCTGGTAGAGTCGAGATCGGTACAAAGAATCGTCTTCTTTCTCAAAGTGAAACGTTAAAAGCGCGGGAGGGGGAGGTCTTATTTAAGATAAAGATTTAGAGTCGAGAACGGTACAACTAATCGCCTTCTTTGTCTAATAATTTAATGAATCGTTAAAAGCGCGGGAGGGGGAGGTCTTATTTAAGATAAAGATTTAGAGTCGAGAACGGTACAACTAATCGCCTTCTTTGTCTAATAATTTAATGAAACGTAAAAAAAGCGCGGGATGTTTTCTTCCACTATAAATAATGTAATGAAACTTCAAAGCTTCCGCGCTTCGGACCAAAAAATAACATAAGAGAAGGTGATTGAAGGAACAAAAAATTAATAATTACTTAAGGAAAGACAGAAAAAGAAAAAGAGAAAATGATAAAGACAAAGAATAACATAAGAGAAGGTGATAGAAGGAAGAAACACAGGATAGCGTAAGGAAAGATAGGAAGAGGAAATAATAGAATGATAACAACAAACAATAGCATAAGAGATGATAGAACAAAGAATAACATTAAGTAATTAAGACAAAAAGAGAAAATGATTAAGAATACATAATGGAAAGATAGAACAAAGGATGAAAGATGGAAAAAACAAAGATTAACATAAGAAAAGACAGAAAAAGAAGGTGGTAGAAGAAAGAAACAATTAAAGGATAGCGTAAGGAAAGATAGGAAAAGGAAATTACGGAATAATAAAAACAAACAATAACATAAGAGAAGGTGAAAAAAGGTAGAAACATAACATAACATAATGAATTTAAGACAGAGAGAATACTGCTTAGCCAGGTCGGTTTATTAAAACAAAAGCAATGAGAACACAGCGAAGGTCTAGTAACTAGACTACTCTCATTCAACAACAATAACATACACATCGCTCAGACCGTAACTTCTTGCTCAGACACGCAGCTCAGAAATTGTCACACAACCTTCTCCGAGTTTGATTCTGATGCCGGCGCACGCAGTGCACTTACGCATACAGTTTTCTAACGAGACCGTACGTGCTGCAGCGAGGGAAGAACGGACACGTAGTGCCTCGCTAGAAAATTGGACGAAACTCGGAAATCTATGCGACAATCTGCGCTCAAGCGTAGGCTGAGCAGCGTCGGCAGAGCGCACGATCTCATATTTATCTCCGCTTTTGCTGGTTCATTTTTCCCCGTTCAAAATTGCATTTGAGGTAGCAGTTCATTTTCAAATTTCTGGTAATAAAATCAAATTCTAAATAAAACATGAATCAAAAGGACATGTGCACTGATATGCGCAGTCATACAAGCTGGTCAGTCATACTAAGAGGGCTTAATCCGATACAGCTGCTAAACAGCCGGTCGAAACGTGATTGACAGCTCTCTCCGCGAGAAGAAGGGGGAAAAGTTTCCTGAAGTGAGTCAAATCTGAAATTTGTTCGTGAATTTCAATATCATATCTCCGGTATTACTTGCCCGATTTTTGTGCTTTGAAGTTTTTTTGGGTAAATGAATCCCTAAGAACAAATTTTGGGAGAAAAAAACACAGATTTGTGTAACTTTGGGATTTTTTTCTTCACATTTTCTCTTCAGCCAGACTCTGTTGACGGGTCTTATCAGCGCGTCGTTGGCAATGGATTAGGAAAGTGATAAGATCGGGAGGTCCTTCTCCGGGCTCGTTTTCAAACTCTATGAGACAATTCCGAGTTAGGGACACTAAAGTCGGAATTTCTCTAGCGAGGAATTTTCGTAATGACAAGCTTGTTTGAGTAATTCTTCACACATAGAACGTTCAAACTGTTAATTTTTTCATTCATTGTTTCACCTCTGGTTCATTAAAACAAGCTATTGTATTCACTAAAACAGTAGCTAGAGAATCTAGTGTGAATGATTCCTTTAAGTGAAGACCACTGATATTTGATTAATTCTATCCAGCATTTGAGAGACCTGTTAACATTTTGATAAGTCTGCCACCTCACAAACCATTCTAATCTCTTCAACGGTGGCTGGAGACTTGAATGTGAATTGTCCCTACACACATCAATCAATAACACATCTCCTTCTATTCATCTTTTGAGCCCTGTTCATACTTGATCAACCTGTCGCCTCCACAAGCCATCCTAATCTCTTCTACAGTAGCTGGAGAGTTGAGTGTGAACGGACCCATCATGCCTAGATCCTGCCTTGATGATGTGATTGCATGCTTGATAGCGAAGAGTACAGAAATGGCCAGGACGATAGAACACTCTCCGATGGCCTGGATCGACAAGAATCAAAGAACAGAAGAAAACTTTAAGAATATAAAGCGAGCAATGAATGAAAAGTGGGGAAATTTATTTCTCATTCCCAAGTTTTAAACATGTACTTCATTGGTTATTAAGTGCATTTACACTTATTCAAGGTTCACACATATGAAAAAATCTTACAAATTAAAAAAGCGGGAAGGATTTACGGACGGACTGACAAACCAAAAGCATAATGCCTCTGGCACGACCTGTAGTGGCCAGTAGTGGCATAGGCATAAAAAGGCCTATATATTTCTTTAAGTTGCAGCCAAAATAAAAGTTCTAAAATGTCTTGAAGTACTTCAAAATGAAAAGTTTTATACTTTAACATGTCCACAAATAACAAGATCATGGTCAAACTTTTTGGTTTATACAAGAGATGTTGTGGTATAGTTCATTATACCACATTGACTTGACTTTCAATTCCAAGATTGAGGGTTCTAATCCTAGCCTGGCACTAATGCATACCCGCCAACATTTGAAAATGAGAATTAAGAATTTTTAGCACGGTATGCCTTCGAAAATAAGAAATCTGTACCCTTAACAGACGTTCGCACATGCAGCGGCAGTGTAACTGGTAATACGCGGTAAATCTGTGCAAAAAAGCAAATACAAATTCGCTGCACAATCATGCAGCCCTTTAACGTACGCAATACGTGAACTCTCACATCACGGCACATGATAAAACAAGCTTAATTTGGCTTAAGCAACAACAAAAAAATCACACACAAAAAAAAATCCAAAGTTTGAAAAAACTGAATATTCCGGATTTTGGGGTCCTAAAAATCTAGAAAAACAGAATATTCCGGATTTTTCGGAAGGGTTGGCAGGTATGCTAATGTCTTTTGCCACTCTTCACCCAGGTTACATGGGTACCTGGTAATTGCTGAGGTAATAGTGACTCAAGGGCCCTTAGAAGGTACAGCATTGATGCTGATGAGTAAACAACTTTATTCTTAGAATTATCATAATAATATCATTAATGCCCTAGTGGATTTCTTGAGTCTTTGCGATCACATTCTTTAAAGGCATTGTTTAACAATGTTAAATCTGAGATGCATGCATGGCCCTACATGTTACCAGTGTCTGTGATATGGTGTAATATAGAAGCCCTAAAACAATACTCATTTTCCCCAATAGACTGTAGTGTTATAAAAACCGTTAGGAAAACGGTTTTTAAAATTTCGATTTCCAACCATAAATATCTCGATAATCAGACAGGCGATCGGCTTATAAAAGTCATGTGATTCCTGACTGACCTAAAGGGTTATAATTATGATTGCAGCATGAGCTAAATCCAGGATTTCGTTTGAGAATCTGAGGCAATTAATGTTACCGAGTCACTTTAAACTACACTTACCTTTGAGGAGTAGACCGTGCTGATATTGTCCATGCCCTCCCTCAGCAGCGTCACATTGAATTCAGCCGGTATGTCGGAGGCTAGGGGGATCTTGTATGTTTGCGGAGCTTTGGTGAGGAGGGCGCCCTCTCTTGACAGCTTGAGTTGTTCCATGGTGTAGTATCCATATGCCTGGATGAAGCCTCCTTCAATCTGCAATATCAAGCAATTTTTGACCAACTATAATAATTATAATATTAAAAACGTTGCTTATAAAGCGCTTACCACCGAAGACTCTAAGCGCTATAACAAACAAAATAGACTGATAAACAATTACATATCAAACACAACAAAAAGTGCAAATAAACCTACACATTACAATACATATGAAATATACATCAATGTGAACAGGGTAAGTTAATCATCAAACGTAATTTTGAATAAATGTGTAATAAGACACGTTTTGAATTGGTTAACAGTTTGACAGTTTTTGACATTTAAAAGTAGTTTGTTCCAAAGTTCAGCAGAAGCTTTGCAAAAAGAGCGATGACCATAAGAAAGAGTTGACACCGAAGTAGACACAAGCCTTAATCTGCAATATCAAGCAATCTTTGACCAATCACCTGACATATGGTGCCACAAACCCCTTGTCAACAATATTTCTTTGTGAAGCAAGTTTTATGCCTTGTTTGACTGTTGTTCTAGATACAAACCCTGTTTCATGATATCCAACTTCACAGGTCATTAACAGTTGGTTCAGAAGAAAGAAAAGCTTATCTTTGTCAGAAAGTATTAGAGACGATATTTTACAAGTTATACCAAAGCCATCCCTAACTACAGACTTATAGTGTATCAATCACTAGGACATGAATTACATACACCTAAAATGCATAGAATCGATCTAAAAAACCTCACCCAGCATTCAACAGGTCATCAGTTAAGGAGTATGAAGAAAGCAAAGGCTAATATAAAACCCTGCACACAGAATCCAACGGTTCCGTGTGAGCCTGACATATGGTGCCACAAACCCCTTGTCAACAATATTTCTTTGTGAAGCAAGTTTTATGCCTTGTTTGACTGTTGTTCTAGATACAAACCCTGTTTCATGATATCCAACTTCACAGGTGATTAACAGTTGGTTCAGAAGAAAGAAAAGCTTATCTTTGTCAGAAAGTATAAGAGACGATATTTTACAAGTTATACCAAAGCCATCCCTAACTACAGACTTATAGTGTATCAATCACTAGGACATGAATTACATACACCTAAAATGCATAGAATCGATCTAAAAAACCTCACCCAGCATTCAACAGGTCATCAGTTAAGGAGTATGAAGAAAGCAAAGGCTAATATAAAACCCTGCACACAGAATCCAACGGTTCCGTGTGAGCCTGACATATGGTGCCACAAACCCCTTGTCAACAATATTTCTTTGTGAAGCAAGTTTTATGCCTTGTTTGACTGTTGTTCTAGATACAAACCCTGTTTCATGATATCCAACTTCACAGGTCATTAACAGTTGGTTCAGAAGAAAGAAAAGCTTATCTTTGTCAGAAAGTATTAGAGACGATATTTTACAAGTTATACCAAAGCCATCCCTAACTACAGACTTATAGTGTATCAATCACTAGGACATGAATTACATACACCTAAAATGCATAGAATCGATCTAAAAAACCTCACCCAGCATTCAACAGGTCATCAGTTAAGGAGTATGAAGAAAGCAAAGGCTAATATAAAACCCTGCACACAGAATCCAACGGTTCCGTGTGAGCCTCAGTCTATGCGAGCTCGTAACCGTGCATCAAGTAATCTACTTATCGAATCGTTCTAATCTTTACTGATGGTGTATTTGTAGGAGTATTATTTGAAGCTCATATTTTTAATACAGTACAGTGACATGGAAGCCCTTGCATTAGAAGCAAAACTTGTTTTGAGAATTTGTGCACTTTACAATGAATATGATTTCTGATTCATTTGAGCATTAATTACCTGGCCAATGTCGAGGGCAGGATTGATGCTTTTTCCTATCTCCAAGACGAGGTCGGTACGGAGAAGACGATGCTCGCCGGTCAGACAATCAATCTCTACATGGGAAACCCCGACACCGTACGTGTTGTAAGTAAAAGGCTTTCCCTTCTGGGTTACCCAATCCCAATCGATACCTTCCATTCTAATGCAAAGATACATTCAATAAATATTGCGATTAGAAAAGTATCACAATAGATTAGAATTTGAAAGAGAAGCAAGATATCAATGGTGAATAAAAAAAACCTGGGCCCTGTCTTATAAAGAGTTACGATTGATCCAAATCAATCGCAAGTTTGCAGTCACCTATCTCTAATATGTACATAGTTACGATTGATATCAAGCGCAAATAAGACATGGCCCTGGCATAGAATTACATCTTTACAATGTTGCAGTTCGAACAAAGTCACAAATATTCGGGAAAAAAGCAAGATATCAATGCTAAATAAAAGAAACCAGGGGGGTGTTTCACAAAGATCCTAAGTAGAACTTAACTCTAAGTTGGACTTAAACATTATGGACAGCCATTGGAGTCTTAAAATGAAATATATTCAAAAGCAGAAATTCAAGTATTTTAGACTTTTTATAAATTCCACATCCAGAACATGAAATCTCCTTGATGATAGAAAATATGAATGATTTGAATGAACAATTAATGCCTCTCAAAATAACTTTTACAAAATATTTTCAAAGATGCTAATGGCTTTCCATAATTTTTAAGTCCAACTTAGAGATAAGTTCAACTTAGGATCTTTGTGAAACACCCCCAGGCATGTATCACATCTTTTACTCTCTTGAATCAATTCAACAGCCTCTAGTACTTAGATTTCATAAATTAAAGATATTGAGAGTCAGAAGGGCATTCAATCATGTGCTACACAAATTTAATGCCCTTTTGGCTTTCAACAGATTATATCATCGTGTTGCCAATTTGTGTTTGATCTCTGCAAGATCTCAACTTTCAGAACTTAGGTCTTTCTATCCTCTTATCACAATTTATCAAATATTCACACATATATTTCGCTGTTTGTCTGCTATCATTGAAAACTATTGCAGCACTAATGTCCTTTGGAAAGACATTAATGTACATTTGTCAAACTTGACCTGGCTGTACCTGGCAGGAATTGATTCCTTAAAATGTTTGAGCGTTCAATGGCAGCTGTACTACAGCCAGGGTAATAATGATAGAGCGCCAGGAGTTGCATTTTTATTACTAGTAGTAGTAGTAGTATTATTAAAACTAGCTTCATGTCAGAGTGGATTTAAACAACTCTTATCAAGAGGCAATCTAGGAGACACGTTACTCACTTGTGGAAACCTGTAGCTGATAGGCTAACCTTGGCACAATAAGCAGCAAATATCTGAATGAGAAATAAAGGAAAATCGTAAGTAATTGTTTTAGGAAGGAAGCTACAGAAAGAGGAGAGACAAAAATGAGAAATAACAAGACAAATGCAAATGCATCTTCAGCTATGCTTCAACTTAGAGATTAAAAGAGTAAGATTTGCTACTGTGCATATGCTACATGTACATGTATTTTGAATTACATAAGACTAATGACTGATATTTTTACATCTATGTAAAAATCTGGATGGGCTTGGAAAGTACAGACTAGTATGAAAGAATGATATGCTTTCGTTTAGAAGAAAGTTCTTTCCCAAGCAGCTTTTCTGGGAAAGGTAAAGGAAATATTCACAAAGGTGAATAGGTTGGTCATATAGATCTATCGAGTCAACTCGCTGAAGAACAGGAAACTGAAGCTATAAACCAAATCTGACATGATTAGAAGAAGTGAAAGACCTACCCATTGGTTCCAGGTCCCCGATGGATTGGCATCCTTGAGAGGCTTCAACCGATCTAGTAGGGTTTCACAAGCATTCTGTACGATCATATGGAAAGGACATTGAATAACTATTGGGTGACGCTGGATGAACACTGAATGAACAATAAATGAACATTGAATGGACATTGAATGAACAATGAATGAACATTGAATGTACTTTGAATGAACATTGCATGAACATTGAATGGACAATGAATGAACATTGAATGAACAATGAATGAACATTGAATGGACATTGAATAAACAATGAATGAACATTGAATGTACTTTGAATGAACATTGCATGAAGACTGACATTGAATTAACATAGAAAGAGTATTGAATATTGACGTAACAAATAAAAGACATTTTGGCTTCCTCCTCTCCTAAACCGATGGCTTTTGTGGTCTAAGTCTAAAAGATAAATAAATATAAAATAGGATTGTGCTATTCTGTTCCAACTACTCTTTCCATTTTTGTACCTGGTTTTCATGATTTAATTCTATTTCTTCAAGATAATCTGCCTCCTTCAATACTGAAGATTCTTGCAGATGCCGTATATGAATAGTGCAGTGGGTTCGTAACGTGCAAGGGTGGTGACTCTCATGTACATTGGGCCTCTATTTAACGTCTTATCTGAGGGACGGAGTGTTTTCACTATAGCCTGCGTCTATGGAACAAGGGGAGGGGCACGTTAACACACAACGCAGGCTTCAGTCATCCGCCTGGGTGGGATTCGAAACCGAGATCTTTGGTTCGACAGGCAGACGCTTTACCAACTGAGCCAACTCGCCAATTAGGAAGAACTGTTTACCTTTACAGCCCCTCCAAAGAGCTCTGTACATATACTACCAGCCGAGGTAGTTGTGTTAGGGATGCGATCCGTTGAGGTATCCGTGGTATGTATCTTCTCCACTGGTAGACCAAGAACCCTACTCGCAATCTGAAATAAATACAAAAACGATCAGAAATTCAGTATTAAGGTTTGATGGGGTAAAGTATGATTGGCATGTACACAGTAATTACAAATCAAGCTGTAAACTGCAGCAAAACTATTAAGATTGTAATGAAGAAATCAAATTTTAATAATCTAAGTAAATATTTATTGTTATAGGGTCTACTGTAGGTTTCAAAATTAAGACAAAATTCACAATCAAAGAAGAAAAAAAAAAAAAAAAAAACATTATGCGGTAGCCTTAGTGAAAAGATACCAATAATGTATTTGCCGGCGTAAAGGCTGCAGTATTTTCTGAAGAGAAAATATCAAAAGTCTTGGTGCGGCCTTTGCGCATCAACTAAAAATTCAGCGGTCAAAACAGCACGTCCATTCGGACATATGGGACTACAATGGATATACAATGGTACATGACATTTCTAGATTAACTTGCAGACAATTTTGTGTTGCATTGTTGACATGAAGACGAAAATAAACTGCATAATTTATTTTTCTAACAAAGTCTACTGGAAGATCTAGATCTAAGTTCGTGCTATTGCATCGCTAAAAAGTAAAAGAAGAGAGCGTTATGGAGCTAGCTGCCGCGCAACGCAACTGCGCAAGTGCGCATCCAGCCGAAGTCGCAATTTTGTATTACACCGCACATCGTGTTAGGGGTACATGTATATGTAGAATACCAAATCTGCCTGCGATACAGTAGCTTAAAAATCGATGAAGATTTGCTAAATTACAATCTTTTTTTTAGGTAAACTTCCTGTAAATTTATAAGAATATTGATGAATTTGGTATCAGTTTGTAGAAATTTATGATTATTTTGTTTGGTCCATTTGGTTTTTTTTCCTTTCTTTTTTTTCCTTTCCCTTTACGAAATGTCAAAGTTGGGGGTGATGCTTTATCGCCGTCAAATACAGTATTTATCTTTAATAGGAACCCTATTTAATAAGCAACAGAGGAATGGAGGGACAAAATTTTAAAAAGAACACCAAACAAGGATAAATAAAAGATATGAAATTCAACACTAACAGAGTATTATTTAATTTGTTCTACTTTGGGTTTTGACACTTTCAGCAAGGTGTCAAAGCAAAGTGTTAATTTCCAATACTACCGGTACTCAAATTCTGAACTTGAACCTTATCCTTACCTAAAAACCCAATTGCAACCCTAATCCTAACCCTTAACCTTTAACAAAATACATGTAAAACCCAGAGTGATAGTCACAGGAGCAAATGTTAGATCACCAAGATATGCCAGCACTGTTTAGTGTGTAGTGGTGGTTATCTTACCTGACTGCTAAGAAAGCATAAATGCTTGTTAGTAAGTAGCCAGAGGACCGGCGGCTTAAGGTCCTCTCCGAGGGACCTGCTAATGAAGATTAATGCCTTACCAAAGGGCACTAGCGCATCGCCTTGGTTTCGAACCCGGGTCACCAGATTACGAGACCACGACTCTACCAACTGAGCTATCGCGCCTCCTTACCTGTATGACCTTGGTGTGTAGACCCTGCCCCATTTCGACCCCACCGTGATGAACGAGAACAGAGCCATCGGTATAGATGTGTACGAGAGCTGCTCCCTGGTGGTAGAATGGAGAGCATTGATTAGAGGTTTGGGGGGTGTTTCACAAAGATCCTAAGTTGAACTTATCTCTAAGTTGGACTTAAAAATTATGGAAAGCCATTTGTATCCTTAAAATGAAATATATTCAAGAGCGAAAATTAAAGTATTTTAGACTCTTATAAGTTCTACATCAAGAACATTAAATCTCCTTGATAATTGAAAATGCGAATGATCAACATTTTATGCCTTTTAAAATAACTTTTACAAAATATTGTTATAGATGCTATCGGCTTTCCATAACTGTTAAGTCCAACTTAGGATCTTTGTGAAACACCCCCTGGTTTCTACTGAGTTTCCTTTTTTTGCCTCTCTACACAGTCACTTGATTACCACACATGCAGTTTTGCACTAAACAATAGGCACCAATGGACGGTAGGGATCGCATTGTGCAATGGCAAATTACCCGTTACCAGTCTTGATTAGTTCTACGACGACCTTTTTTTTAAACACAGGTATAGATAAACGTTGTCATGGAAACAGTTAGTGCTGTGCTAGGGATCAAACATATTAACAAGAACACCGTAAAAAGTGAGGAAAACTGAACAAGACTGTAATATTGAATTAATCTGAAATAAATTGGATCAAACGTCACATTGATCCAGTCATAAATGCAAAATGCACACACCTGGTTCATAGGGGTCCAATCAAAGAAGCCAGTTCCATATATCATGGGGGTGATTGCTATACCCTGCTTCTTCCAACGATTGCTCCTACACAAGAGAAGAAAATTAGAAACTTAATATACACAAGGATGGAAACAAATTGATTCCTTTTCATCAGGACTGTTCATCTCTGTTGAAAGTACTCAAACCACAAACTTAAAGGTATAGACCAGTTTTGGAAACGCCCCCCCTCTCAAAAATTCAAATGGAAGCTCTTATTACCAATAATGTGATAGAATATGTTTTGACTAATACGTGATTATACCCACCGCCTACTAATTGATATATTTGGTAAATTATCATATCGATCAGGCCTGGATAGAAATCGTGAATGCAATTCAACATTGAACATTTTGGCATATATTTCTATTTTTTTGCGAATTTAAGTTGAAGTATTGCCATCTAAACCTCTGAAGGCAATATTTAAACAATATTGAATGGATATTTTGCACCCAAAACCCTTGCACCGCAATTTTATACCTGGAACAAACGAACAAACAAAAATATCACCGTCTGTCCAAACACGCAATATTTATTGTGTTTCAGGGCCCTGTTTCATAAAACTTGTTATCAATATTAAACAAATTACAATACCCGGTAACTGTTATATGCTACTGAAACTGTGGCATCTGATTGGTTGAGAGCTAATTTGTCAATGAATTTTAGCATTTGTTTTTGTTTACAAGTTTTATGAAACAGCTGGGCACGATTAGATCACAGATTTGAGTCTGAATGTTTAATATACATTTCTCATAATTTAATCAAATAAAATTGTTAACCCTTATATGTTTCGTACAAGGTGCATGATCTAAAAGAGCTAGTGGCATCAAAGAGTGCGCTCCATCTCAGCTGCGGACGTCACATCATGATGATGATGATGTTCCTTACAACATGTATAATTCCCTGTATTAAAGGCATCGTTTTACAATGTATAATCTGAGATGCATGGCCCTACATGTACGTGTTATCAGTGTCTTTGACATGGTGTCATATTGAAGCTCTAAAAACATTGTGCTTCAAAATCATCATAAAGTGCGTCAAAAAGTAAAAATCTTTGAGTGACTGGTTTTACCATTCTAATTTTCCCCAATAGACTGTAGTGTTATAAAAACTGTAAGGAAAACAAATTTTGAAATGTTGATTTCCAATCATAAATATCTTGATAATCAGACAGGCGATCGACTTGTAAAATTCATGGGGTTCCTGACTGACCTGAAGGTTTATAATTATCATTGCAGCGTGAGCTAAATCCAGAATTTTGTTTCAGAATCTGAGACAAAGTTACCCAATCCCTTTAAAGCTCCAAGGAGTATAACTTACTCATTAAACCTCTCAATCTCTTGCAGTCTCTCCTCATATCTGCTCTGCTCAACACATGTCTGCCAACATTTCCTAATGACCACCATGTTGAGTGGAGTCTGGCCTTCATACATGGCTTCTCCGTCACTCTTTAAGTTGATCTCAAGAACCTGAACCGAAAAGAGGCTACAAATTAAGAGGTGCTCAGGACACAAGGGCCACTAAATTCTTACTGATTCGCAAAATTAAACCAAAAAACATTTACAGGGGGCTTATATGCATACAGACCTTCACAATTTTAATCTAGACCCCTTAAAACAAAATTAAGCATTAAGCCCTGCTTACATGTATAATCAAGAAAAGGACTAATCATGACATTATCTAATCCCCATTCATCTAAACAAAGAAGAGCTGTGGAACTATATCCACTACATTGTTGAAAATATGAATTTTAAACATTTTTCATTCAAATACAATTACCAGTGGGACATTTTGCTTAAGAAACCGGGATAAAAGTTTCTCATTAAAAGTGATTTTAAAATGGCCAAGCATAAGGAGAATGTGCTCCATTTTAGACAAAAACATTGCAGAAAACTCGCATTTCTGTGAATAAAAAACAATCAATAACAAGGTTTCAAATAATGATGTAGATACCTGTCGTTGAGGAATGCCACATGCTAGTCCCACTTGTGATAAAATATGTTCCATGGTGGCCATGCCCTGAGGTAGACCAAAGCCCCTCATAGATGTGTTCGATGGATTGTTAGTCTTGCACAGATATCCAGTGATTCGACTGTGCTGCAGCGAATACGCGCTGTCAAAATGAAGCATGGCTCGTCCAAGAATCTAAAGTGTGCACATGAACAAAATGTAAAAGTGAGAAAAATGCAAACAGATAAAAGAAGACATTTTCTTGAGGCAATCTAAGCTTTTAATGCTTGATTATTCTGCTAGACCAATGATATTTGCGGAGTCATAAATAATCTATGACATCATCTTGGAAAATCAAGGAGAAATAGCATATAATTAAGGTATAATAAACATTCATAAATGAAGGGCTGAACTGTCACTGATTTTATGGGCAAAGTGGAAATGGTCTATGTTATGTCAAATTGCGGGATCATGAGTAGGGTATCACATTAAAATGATGCATAATTATGTATATACCGTAAATAAATATTTTAACAAGAAATCAAAATCATTCAGAGTGAAAGCTGTATATATATATACATACTACTCAAGGAAGACAGGAAAAGTGGTCTTTATAGGCAGGTGGTCTTCATGTACAGGTTACTTGATTTCATGTTGCAAAGTAAAATAAAAACAATCAATCTTTCCTTCTTTCTATATTTGCTTGTACCAGGTTATCGTTTTTAAATATTTTGTTTCAATGCTTTATACAAGTTTTTATAATGGAGATGTAGAAATTAAATTCAAAATTCAATTAATTTTTACAGAGGGTACCGTATAGCCCCATCGGTACAAAAAGTTGTTCTTGAGAGGTCTGCAATCACATATACATGTGGTCTTTCTATACAGGTGGTTGCTGATAAAGCTTCAACTCAAGCAGGTTTGACTGTAATTGACTGATAGAGAGAGAGAGATATACTCACAAAAGGTGAAAGGTCAGTGCTCCATCCACTATCACAATAGAGCGTAACATCAAGGGCCAGGATTCTTCCCTGCTCGTCAAAGCCGACACGATACTTGGTCAGGAAGGGACTCCTAAACCCTCTCATGATGGTGTCATCGGATCTTGATAAGCACAGTCTAACAGGCTTGCGGATCCTGGAAATATACGAAAAAACAGAAACGGAAAGTGAAGTGGCCGAGTGGTTTAAGGCGCTTGACTGGAGATGCAAAGGTCGAGGGTTCAAATCCCGACACGGCACAATGGTCAAACAGTTTTTGAGCGTCACGTAATGCCTGGCTGGAATGCTCCCCAGGGAGTGGAGATTGTGCACACAGTGTGTGTGCGGGCAAGATTTGAATCCATTGACTGGGGTAACGGTATATTTGTAAAGCACTTAGAGACATTTGTATTAAGCGCTATATAAAAGCTGAATATTATTTAGAGTACATTGCAACTGCAAAGATAAATAAACGGTGGCTGAAGGATCTTTTTTATTGGATCAAAGACATGAGTAATATCAAATAAGAAATTAGATGCTTTAAATTAAAGTGTGACTCAATATAAATTCATCCTACATGTACATGTAGATGATTTAAATTTTCCTTCTGGAATGAAAAAAGAAAGAAAAAAGTCTGCCCAATAACAGGGCACAAGTCAGTATTGGAAAGAGAAGGGACACGTTCATTGGATGTTGGTTGATGTGTCCCACATCTTTCAAAATTTGTATTTTTCCTCTTTTTCAAGATTTGTTTTCAAGCCAAATTTACACCATGAAATATTTCAAAGAGCTATTTTATGTTTCTTACTTGTTAGCTGCTACAGCGGTAATCATGGCGTATTGATGTCTGGTATCCTTTCCGCCAAAAGCTCCGCCAAGGCGCTTTAATTTACACACCACTTTATTTGCATCTATCCCCAGACAGTGAGCGACATTCATCTGAAGAACAAAATACCAAATAGATTTCTATTTCTCTTATCTGAAGGGGATGCTGAAGACTGGAAAGCTTGGATGGAGAAAGGCCATACAGGAAAAGAAACATCAAACCACACAGAAAAAGGATGCAAAATGACGAGACAAGAATGCATAGCGTTGAACTATACCTTCCTTAAAGGGATCCGGTAACTTTGTCTCAGATTCTGAAAACATATTCTGGATTTAGCTCATGATGCAATGATAATTTAACCTTTAGGTCAGTCAGGAACCCCGTAACTTTTACAAGCCGATCGCCTGTCTAATTATCAAGATATTTATGATTGGAATTACAAATTTTGAAAACCGTTCGCCTGACGGTTTTCATAACACTACAGTCTATTGGGGAAAACGAGTATGGTAAAACCGGTCACTCAAAGATTTTTAATTTTTTGAGGCACTTTTTGATCATTTTGAAGCGCAATTTTTTTAGGGCTTCAATATTACATCATATTACAGACACTGATAACACGTAGGGCCATGTATCTCAGATTTAACATTGTTAAACGATCCCTTTAAGCAAAAAAAATGCCATTATTTGTTTTAATGTGTAAAATGAATGGCTACTGTGCGCAACAAGTGACTTGCACATACATACTGAACTCCCTGTTGTATTAAGATACAGAAATTTGACGTTACTAGGAGTTATGAGTGATGGCATCCTGAAATGTAATGATAGGGTTAAGGTATATAGTGTTTGGTACAAGGTTAAAGTTAGGGAAAACTGTCCTTTGCAGCTTCTTACTTGTACGTTACTAGGAGCCTGGGTCGTCAGCGTCAGCTCCATTCCATCCCGTTCTAGCGGCTTAGCGATGCAGGCTCTTGGCTCCATGTAGAAGTGATCCTGTCCCCCGATGCTGAACTCCCCTTCCAGGCTGCGGGGGGCTTCTGTGAGGGCTGCGTCTGCATCTCCCCGAGTCAGGACCCTGGGTTCAGGCTCCAGGTAGGAGTTATGAGTGATGGCATCCTGAAATGAAATATTCTGGGTTTATATGCTGTATATATGCCGCTTAGACCTATCAATGATAGGTCTAAGCGCTTTACAGATATCATTATCTCAATCAATGGATTCAGGCTTCCCCCGCACACAATGTATGCACATTCTTCTTCTCCCCCCTATTCACTTCATTCAATTCCATCTTTGTAGAAAAACATTTAATATATAAAACAGTTAAAAAAACATACGATTCAACACATAAATACATTTGAAATGACATAAACATAATGATGACAGAACTAAATTGGACACAGCTGTTAAAAAAACAACAAGGTTTACCTGGGGAGCATTCAAGGCAGATGCCATTTTGCAGAGGATGATAACAAAATGACAATAATGATAGTTATTGTAATATATAGGGTCAGGGTTCCAAGCATTTCATGAGAACATAATTCCCTGATTTTCCACTCATTTTTTTTCCCTGGAGGACTTTGAGAATTCGAGGATCATTAAAGGAGGGGCAACTTACAGGCTACCAGCATCATCGAGTAGATAAGGTATTTGGAAACACGATAGGAAAAGAGAGACTTTCTTTTAAAATCACCCAATGTTTTTCCTGAATGGAGAAAAAAAGGATTAATTTTCAATTCAAATCATTTTCAAAGCTTTAACAGATTCTCAGAATAGCTGGGAACCCTGCTTTCATACGATTATTTGTACTATTATCTCTTCGTAACAAATAATTCTCATTAATGTGACAATGTACCTGTATGGTCATTAGAGCAGGTTGTATATCTTCATAATGAACTTTGACCAGCTTAGCAGCCTTCAGCGCTGTCTGTCTGTCTTTAGCAACGATACCACCCACAGGCTGTCCAACAGCCTGGACCTAATTTAAAAAAAGAGACAACAAAAAATAGTATTTCAAAAGGTGAATAGCGTAGGAAAACAAGTGTTTGAAAAAAATGTATAAGAGAGAAATATGAGAAACAACAGCACATAATCTACAGCACAATAACTCTTCTCCCATTTATGAGCTAAGATATGAATATATAAAGATATGTTTAATGTCCAAACAGGTGGACATGAATTCTATAAGTAATTTACAGATATTTTGCATTAATTTAGTTGTACTGTATATAAGAATAAAATGAATGAGAGTAAATTGAATAAAAATAAGAATTCAGAATGAGGGTTTGTTTTTTTCATTCTGACCAATTTCAACAAAAGGGACTACATGATCTTTGAAACACTTGATAATAATAACATGACAAAACACCAACGATAATAATTATCATTATTAAAAGGTTTTTAGTGCATTCTAGAACAAGAAACCAATCAAAGCACTTTACAATGTACGATTTCTAGTTCTAAAACAAAATGTACTGTGAAACTCTGATCCTGATTACTTACTGTTTTAGAGACAAACACTTCCTCCTTAGGATTCAGTATTTGTCCATTGGTCCCTGGTACATCTGAGTGAGATACAAACCGGATGACCCCTCTCAGAGCTAAGGCCTCCAATGGATCAATGGATCTAAAGACGCACAACACAAGAAGAAGTATCATCAGCTAGCTCATTAATGTTCATTTTTCTATCATGTAAAGAAAATGAAATGATCTAGCATTTGTAACAACAACAATAACATTATTTATAACAACTTCAATAACAAAAACAAGTCCTAGTTCACAAATATGAATGACAATTGTTATATTGTAGTTTTTCAATAACTAACCGATTAAAGCATTTTATAGTATATAGTTATTGGATTCAATAATGATTATAAACTAAAAAAGCACAATCTCCACTCCATGAGGAGCATTTCAGCCAGCCATCATTTTACAGTTGTTCATATGATTATCCATGCTATACTGTAAAACCAGAACTCCTGGGAAATTAGAAAATGGATTTAGATTTGCAAAAGTTTCATGCTGCAAAATGATTAAATCCACATTGACACAACATTAACTATTTATTTTTTAGTGGGTGAAAATGGGCTTCGTTAACAATTCGCAGAAGTTATGTCATAAAGTTTCTGGATTTATAGTGATAAAAAAGAAAAGAAGAAAAGACCAAGGGGGGTGTTTCACAAAGATCCTAAGTTGAACTAACATGCATCTCTAAGTTGGACTTAACAATTATGGAAAGCCTTTAGCCTCTTTGAAAATATTTTGTAAAAATTATCTTGTGGAATTTATATAAAAGTCTAAAATACTTTTCGCTTTTGAATATATTTCATTTTAAGGCTACAAATGGCTCTCTGTAATGTTTAAGTCTAACTTAAAGTTAAGTTCAACTTAGAATCTTTGTGAAACACCCCCCTGGAAGCATACATCTCATTGTTCACTTACATAATCTTAGCATGAGGCCTACTGCTCAATACTGGAGCCAGTGACAGCTCACCTGTGCAAAGAAAATGGTGAAATAATCTTGATCCTTGCTCTAATTGAATTTACAATAACTAGGTACCCTTGCATATTTACTCATCCCAAGCATGAGTCATGCTTATTGTACAGGATCAACTTCTTAACTTAAAGGCTGCAATTCCCAATATGTATTCACAAATAAGAGATTTAAAAGTATTTTGTCATCATCAAGCAAACTTAAATGATATAAAGGCAAGTTGATCGCATTTCCCAAAATGTATTCCTAAATAAAAGATATATACACTGTAAGTAAATACATTCTATTTTATCTAGTGAAATTTATTGATATATAAAGCCAAGGCAAATATTGATTGTGCAAACAAGCACTGAATCCAATGACTGGGGTAATAGTATATATGTAAAGCGCTTAGAGACATTGTCTTAAGCACTATATAAGCGGAATATTATTATTATTATCATCATTGATAAATTGTTACCATCTACTGGAGGGATATCATCTGTGTAGACGGCCTCTCCAGAGCACTGCTCAAAGGCCGACAGGTGAACTAGAGGGCGCCCTATAGGATCAATATCAGCTTGACTCTCGGGTGGAGGCTGAAGAATAAGGGTAATCCAAAATATGATCAAACAACCAAATAATGATTTATTACCCCACTGTACTACAGTGTACTTACATGTATAACTACTTGCGCCCTCTATACATAGCAAACAATGCCTAATCGGTACCTGTTGGTCCCCCATGATCCTCTTTTTCTTATGTTAATTGAAAGCTGAGTTGATGAGATAGCCACCTGTCATTGACCACCCTGGGTGGTCTAATCCCTCCTAGCCAAACTAGTACAGACGGCCTTTAAAGCTATAAAATAATGACTTCAAGTAGAATAATTTTGTTGACTGGGGATTCAAAACAACAAATGTCAAAATGAACTTGTTTTCCAATCTTCCAAAACATA
The DNA here is from genome assembly GCA_035222895.1 of Strongylocentrotus droebachiensis. Taxonomy (NCBI): domain Eukaryota; kingdom Metazoa; phylum Echinodermata; class Echinoidea; order Camarodonta; family Strongylocentrotidae; genus Strongylocentrotus; species Strongylocentrotus droebachiensis. Next base: position 19,805 of record JAVYIG010015316.1, read on the forward strand.
TACATGTAGCACTGTATGCCAGAAGTGATGAATCACTAGTTGTTACCATGTTGCCAATGTTGGTGTTTAATAGTCTTTATTCAAATTGTTGTGTGTCATTCACCTGAAAGACCTGAGCACTGGTGAATGTCCCATCAGACAGGCTGGTAAGGAGACTAGTATCAGTCAGAGGAACACCCAGAACAGTGGTCCCTTCCAGAATCTGGATAGAAAAAGCGAAATTAAAAAGTATATAAATAAGCCTAGCTCCCATACAATTTTTCTCAGTGTAGAGGATTAAAAGTATGATCAACTTCACAAAAGCATAATTTTCTAGCCACTAAAAGTTGAAAAGAATACAATTTGAAGAAGTAGTAGTGGTGTAATGTAGTAGACTGTATTGGATAATTTATTTAACATGGCATGAAATAAAGGGATAAGAAGAGAGTTTCTGAAGTAAAAACTAACATTTCTGAGACCTACCTTGGCATTGCCAGTTTCCTTACAGAGGCTGACAAAGCTTCGGATGAAACACGTCGCCATCAGGCAACCTTTGAACTCTACACTATTCAGGTCACCTTCCTTATGATCCGCTTCCTGGGTCATGTTTGCGGATATTGTATTTAGAACTTCACGGAGAAACCCTTGACTTAGGGTCCTGAAAGGGGAAAAAGAAAGAGTTCTTATCATGGTACATGATTTTGGTCAAGAAACATTTTTGTATAGCTTACATAATATCTTGACCTTGAGAGGGAGCTATACAACATAAAAACTTTATTTTGTACAATTTCATAACTCTATAGATTCGATTTCAACCGCGACAACGATCACTGAATATTGTAGGATCGCATATGCTTCAAATATGTTCATTTGAACCAAATTCATGACCCCATACCAAAACTTTGTATTACCTTTAATGTAATAATCATATCATTTATTTTACTCGTGTCCATACAGTGTATGCATGTATGTCATACAGTGATGTCACTTTAAGAAGTCGAAATATATCACAAACTTCATGCACTTGTAAATTGTTGTATCAATACATTTTGTAATTCTACCCTGTTAAAGCAAATATTTCTGTAACTCTTTGAAAGAGAGGTGCATATAATTTTACAGTTCAAAATAAACTTTTGATTGTCTTGACGGTGTTACCTACTTCATAAAAATCGCCAAACAAATATTGAAATCTTCACTGTAACATAGCATATGTCTCTAAAACAAGGGAGGGGCAAGTTAACACACAAAGCAGGCTTCAGTCATCTCCCTGCGTTAGATTCAAACCCACAATATTCAAAAGGAGCTTTACCGACTGAGCCAACTCCCCTCCTCTTCCTTCTAGTGAGGCTTATGGTAAAAATGAATCTATCTATCTACCTATCTCTGAAGCGTAAAGGTCCTAGAAGACTTTCTCCTCCAAACATGATGGTGAGACTTGAAATGTGACTGGTGTCTGTAGCATCCATCACAAAGAAGAAAGAACCGTTCACTGTGGCTAGGCAGTTCCTTCTTCTCTGACTGATCTTGTGGGCATAGCAGTATTCATGCTGGTCAAGTAGACACAAAAGAGAGGAGAGATTCATAATACAGTGCTTTGCTTCAATCATCATCATCATCATTACAGTGTATCTTCATTATTATCTTCACCATCAACAAAGAGAGATGTATACAAAAAGTGCCTTGCTGTAATTTCAATCATCATCTTCATTATTATCTTCACCATCATCACCATCATCATTTATTAGCCTATCACACATTTATAATGTGCCATCGCTCCTATACACTATTCTGAGGCACAGAGGGATATTGAGCAGAATGATCTACATAAATAAATAAAGGAAGGTGAAAATCGTCACCATCATCACCATCACAATCATCGTCATCATCAAATTCTTCATCATCATAATTATCAACATCATCATTATCATTATCATCATCACCATCACCATCACCATCATCATCACCATCATCAATGTCATCATTATCATCATCACCATCACCATCATCACCATCACCATTACCATCATCATTATAAATCCCTATCATCATTGTTACTATCACAATCACACAAATAGCACTGAGATCATATTATATCTTAACAAATTTGTATAGATTTTTATAGATTTTCCCATTTGCAATGTTCTCTTTATATATATATATGTTTTTGATTGCTTTTTTATATGATTGTATGTTTGATGTAAACTTGCATTTTCAGTCTTCAATAAAACCTCATTTGAATTGAATTGAATTGAAATAAGAACTTCAGTAGAGCTAGCAGAAAGAAAAAACAAATCTTATTTTATATCATGAAACCCTAAAGAATGATTTTGATCATCACCACCTCATCTCAGCTAAGAGGGAAATAAACTCAAACCAACCTACCTTTGATGTATATGGTATGAAGACATGCTTGGCAATCTCTGTCTCTGTCATGGAATTTTCTGCTGACTTCCTAAAGTTCTCATCCAGGACCACCTCTCGTTCACCTGCAAAAAAGAGTTGAATCTACTAAACTAATAACAAATATAAACATGAATAATTGATTTGTTAGTATGGTTATGGACATTTTATGAAAACATATTAGACTTATCACATTTCTGTAATTTTAACATTGAAATCATTATTAGAAGGTGATCATGATGGTGATCATGATGATGCTGGTGATATACACGTTTTATTTTGCAAACGAGTATTCATTTTTAAAAGCTGTTCTTTATAAACGTTATGCTTTTTGATGTTCATGTTTATTCAGGGCCCCATGGAAGACCACTACTTATTGGTGAATGGGCTGCCCTGACAAAAGATTTAGAAATAAATAAATAAATGAATGAATGAATGAATGAATGAATGAATGAATGAATGAATGAATGAATGAATGAATGAATGAATGAATGAATGAATGAATGAATGAATGAATAAATAAATAAATAAATAAATAAATAAATAAATAAATAAATAAATAAATTAAATAATTAATTAATTAGAAAGAATACTATGAACATACCTTCTTGTTTTATGAGGGTAGCAGTAGCCCTGCATACCATCAGCAGGGGGACCAAATCTCCTCTTCTTGAAAAGCTCCCTATCGTGCCACCCAGACTCTGTACAAACAAATAACAGTTAACATTTAAAGCCCCACTGCACTACTTATAGCTACTTGCACCCTCTATATTGCAAACAATGCCTAATCGGTGACCAATGGTCCCCTCATGGTCCCCTTTTTCTTACTTTAATTGAGAGCTGATTTGATGAGATAACCACCTGCCAGTGACCATGCAGGGAGGACTAATCCCTCCTGGCCAAACTAGTGCAGACAGGCTTTAAAAGATGAGGATAAAGGAATGACAGAATGGTTTAGCAACTGAAATTAATAAACTATACTGAAACACAAACATCTCAGAAAGTGGAGAATAAACTTATCTTGGTCATTTTTAAGATATGCACCTTCTTTTTCTTCTGTTAACCTTCAAAGAGCTATGCAACCTATACTGAAGATCCATATCAACATTATCAGTTGTGTATGCAGGGGCACTAAATACTGGGTTTACATCCTACTCTTCGCGAGAGGTGTAGCGTATTTAAAATGTGCATAGGGTGCAACTCTCCTACAAACAGGGCCTCCAGTTAACATTTTATTCCAAGGAACGGAGTGTTTTTCCCTGAAACCGAGCCTGCATTGAGAACAAAGGGTATAGGGGCACACTGACGCACAACACCCTGACAATCAGTTTTGCATTTTCTTCTGCCGAATTTATCAGAGCCAGACAAAGATCCGATTGCGCCACACCACTTCCACCTAATAGTGCCTTTATTTTTGTACTTTTGAAATAGATGTGAGATGTTTACGAAAAACTTACAGCCATGTTCCTGATCTGTGGACTGGCATACTGTTTCACCAATTTGACGATAGCTGCAAAGGTTTTTGTTTGATATTCTGTGAAAAAATTAGAGAACACAATTCAAGGAGAAATGATTCAACAAACAGATAGCACAAAAATAAATGCTCATGCAAAATGTGCAAGACAATGGATTTCCAGAAGAAATTTAAAGGTAATACAAAGTTTTGGTATAGGGTCATGAATTTGGTTCAAACGAACATATTAAAAGCATATGCGATCCAAAAGTATTCAGTGATCTTTGTCACGGTTGAAATCGAGTCTAAAGTTATGAAATTGTAAATAATAAACTCTTTATGTTGTATAGCTCCCTCTCACGGTCAAGATATTAATTAAGCTATAAAACAATGTTTCTTGACTAAAATCGACAGATTAGCTATTCCCGTTTGGAATTTATATATCACAACTACATGTTCTGAGATTTTCACGGTCGCAGCTACCATTGTACGGCCGTAGGCGCTATTTGAAATTTATCAAAATTTACCGGGAGCACCGGTAAATTGTTATATTCAATTTTTCTCGAAAGCAGTAGTCTTTTAGTGGCTAAATTTTCTATCGCTTATAGTACATCTACAGGGGCATACAAATATATCAAAATTGTAAAGAATCACTATCCACCCAATTTTCAAAATTTCCCAAAACTTTGTATTACCTTTAAGCCACGATACAAAATTCTTATCGAGGTATGTTCCCTGAAAATTCTGTCAACTAGTATGTAAAGTGAAAAGGCCTGGTATGTATGTAGCAATACATACAGCTCTTCATGACTGGGATTTATCAAGACTGAAATAACCTTGAAGCTGTAAAATAAAAGGCTGTACTTACCAGGTAAGATTCCTATTAAGTCGCTCAGTTCCAGACTCAATTGTGTCATCGTGACTCCGCAGCCTATCGTTATACCAAGGTCAGAGGTCGTGACCTGGGTCAATTCTTGAATCAATGGACCAGGGGAGATGACCATTGGGTAGGTTGTCCCTGCTCTCCTTTTGTTAGCTAGTAGACAAAACAAAAATATTTTTAAAAGGGTTAAAATTATCAATATTTCTGAGTCCAATTTATATTTTCATTTTATTGCTACATTTTTTCAATAAAATATATGTCAGAAAAGTACATATGGAAATCAGCCATGATGCATGTAATGAGCTATTTCACAATCACATAAGTCCTATGGAGTTATCATTGAACCAAATTGTTCCCAACTTGTTACATCAAGTCTTTTTTTCATGCACAAGGTCTTGTTACTATTTAAATGCAAAACAAGTGACTGGCATTTTCTTGGTAGGACTTGATCATTTTGGGGGACAATCAATATCCTTGTTTTAACCTTTAAGTGCCTCAAAGGATTAGCTTCTCCTTATTTAACAGAATTACTTACCCTACATGTTCCAAACAAAAGCCTCAGATCTTCCCAAAAGTCTCTCCTCACAATTCCACAAATACATACTAAATTCTATGAGTCTCACTCTTTTCAGGTTGCATCGGCCTAACTTTGGCATAAACTAGCGGAAAATTTAAAAAACTTTGATACTGTTGACAACTTTAAGTCGCATCTTAAAATATTGCTTTTCAAAAACACTTTCCAATATAAATGAGAGGAAGTATGTTGAGCTTATCTCACTCTTCCTATGTTACTCTATCCACCTTTCCTACTTTCTCTTTCTTACAGCGCATAGAGACATATTGTGATATGTGCTATATAAGTACGATACATTAATATTATTATTTCATAGGAGTTGCCTTGGACTCTTTTGACTCACCTATAATGGTGTTGCCTACTATGAAGGGAGCCGCTGGATACTTGCTCTTCAAGTGAATGACCTCATTGAGGGAGGATGCTATAACCCATTTATTTTGACTCTTTTTGAAGGTCACTGACCTTGTGTAATTATCTTGATCAAGCTAGATTGAAAAAAGAAAAGTAAAAAGAAACATGAAAGAAAAAAAAGGATAATGCATAGAATATCAGATCCTAAATCAAAGTCATAATATTGTCAATGGATTCATTACATCCAATGAATGAAAAAATCCTGGTTCTATAACACAAGCTCAAGAAATAAATGTTCCATGGTCAATATCCTACACTATCCCATTTCCTAACTTTACAACTCTAGTCCAAACACTGGTTGCCTAACTCTAACCCTTAACCTAACCTAAACCTAATTACAACACTAACTGGATTCTAACCATAAATTATCATAGTTTGCTAGATCGATGGGTTACTAAAAAAGCTGTATTTATTACTATCATTATTATTATCATCATACATCTTCCACACAATAATGAATAGGGCGATAGCAAATGTTGGGATACTGGAATCCTTGACGAGATTGTTTCTTTTGGTTGCCTTACCAGTAAATCCGGTGGGAATATGGGCTCTTGGGTGGGGTCGAATCCTTTGTAACTCTCGCTGGTCAGTGAAGGGACCTGTTAATTAAAATTGGACATAAATATATCAGAAGTAAGCACATGAACAGACATAACTAGAAAACTAAAACTAAATTGCTAATGGAAGGAACTTCTAACAGACGGAACGTCTTTCACAGAGAGAGAGTTCTTTGGAGTCGACTACCTTCAGACCCCTCTGTGGAACAAGACTCCACTTCTCTAAACTCTGTCCATCATAAGAGATGGACAGACTGCAACAACAGACAACTTGACTCCCTGACTAAAGCCACTAGGCTATTAAACCGAAGAAAGGAAGGTGTGGCAAACCGTTGTAAGACAGAAGCCATCATACATCCCAGTGATGGTGTGGAAGGCTTTAAAGTCAAGTAAGTCAAAAAATAAGAATGACTAAACTCTCTACTTTCAGGGTTCTCTTTCTCTTCTGATAGGGATAAATCTAAACTAGCATAGTTTTTGGAGTCAGAAGGTGTTTAATTCATACACTCTAACAAAGAATTAATACCCTTCTAGCTCAGAACTGACAATACCATTCAGAGTCTGCTGTTTATCACAGGCAACCTTTAGTTCCTACTTTTGATAGCTAGCTGTCATTCAACAACCTCTATTTCATTACACATTAAAGGAACAGAATTTGATGGCCTCATAGATTCAGAATTTGGACTGATGAAATTGAGGCATCCATTATTTCTTTCAGCGATCACTGACCCAACCATAAATGTCAATGACATTCAGGTATGGCACTGGTCAACTCACCTTCATGTCTGTCCCTTCTTTGGTCTCTGTCTCCTGTTCCTTCAGAGCACAGTAACAGTTGTCCTGAATAAACAAACAAATCACAGATGATAAAGAGAAAAATTGTGTTGGACATAAAAATAACCGTAACAAATACAGAAAGAAAAATTATGAATCTGTTATAAAGGAAAATTGTTATAAAAATAGACTTCATGTACACACTGCCTGCAGATGATGAAAATGACTTCATTTTCCCTAATTTATCAGAATGCACTCATTATTACTTTCATTATGTGCCCACTATTCAAAAGAGGTCTCAAACTTGCCTGAGAATGTACATGTACCTGTATGTGTTTAAGAACTTGTGGCTATAGGTGCAGCTTTTCTTGTTCACCTCGATCAGTGCAGATATGACTATACTGGTTATGGCTAGTTTCACATTCTGAAAAAAAATGTCCTGAAATTTGCTTAAATGACCGTTGCTCTGGGTTTTTATTTTGTCAGAATATAGAGTTGATTGAGGTAAGGGTTGCAAGCTGGTCTTTGGTTAGGTTTATCGTTATGGTCAACATTGGGTGTAGTGTTTGGTCCTTTTAAAAAGGAAGAAGGTATATTCTGGAGAATTCAGTTCACCTACCCCACAGAATGTCCTGAAGCCATCCAGGATCTGTCTGTAGCCTGTACATCGGCACAGGTTGCCTTCTATGGCTGTCATGATGTCGCCCATGCCTGGTTTAGGGTTGTTACGTAGCAGGGTATACACTGACATCACCATGCCTGGAGTGCAGAACCCACACTGTGTGCCATGGTGCTTGGCAAGGCGCTCCTATGCAACAAAATAATTGGTGCAAATATCAAATGAACATGTCTTTCATGGGTGTTTGAGAGATGTATATGCAAATGTAAATACATTTCTTGATCAGAAACTAAGTTACATATTCAAAGGGAGAGGGGAGACATATGTAAATGTTCTGGAAGAGAAAATTATATGTAGGGCGCACGAGATAAATCAGCAGGTGAGAAAGAGAGAGAGAGAGAGAGAGAGAGAGAGAGAGGGAGAAAGGCATCGGCAGAGGGAGAGAGAAAGAGAAAGAGAAAAAAATCACAGTTGAAAGAGAAAGCTACTGAATGCCTCAAAGAATGTACATTTGGCAGATACAATGGGGGAAAAGAAATACTTAATTTTAAATGTACTATCAGCAACCACTTGTATAGCCTATAAAATATTTTTTTCCTTGAATTTGTTTCTCTTGGTTAGACATGAACAAATAGAAGCTGTACATCAATCTAGACAGCCTGCCAAACAAACCACTTTCCTTTTCTTCTTAATCAGCCATTAGGTACAGGTTTCTTTATACATATTCTTGTTCCTACCTGAACTGCATGTAGCCCGGTTCTTACATCCCCCAGTCCTTCCACAGTAGTCACAGCTCTCCCATGCACCAGGCATAGAGGCAACAAGCATGCAGTTACTGCTACATGGCTGGAAAAAACAAATGCAAAGGCAATAATATCTCATATTGTACATTTCAATGCAGTAAATTGTTGATAATGACTGCAACTTTAAAAAGAGAGACATTGACTAAATTTTCCCTCATTAAAAAAAAAATATGATGCTTGCCTGTCTATAAATTCTGTCTGTCTGTCTCTCTCTCTCTCTCTCTCTGATCATTTTTAAAAAGCCATTTTTTTCTGGTAAGCCCTTTTTGCTAGATTTCTTCTCTATAAAATTATGAAATATTATTTAAAACTCATCCGAAATCATGGATGGAAGCCTGGAACATCAAAATATCTGGCATATAGATAATATAGATAATTGATACACAAGGATCAGTATGAGAACATAATCAAAAGCTTTAATTTCTTCTTTGCTATCAAAAGTTATCTTTTGCTGTAATCTTTACCTAATATCAAATCTTTACCTGATTTTCTTAGTGTAAGGGTCAGCTGATGATATCATCACAGTACAGGCTCCACATCCTCCTTGACCACAAGCTGCCTTTGTACCGGTCAAGCGTACTGACCATACCATAGAGTTAAAGATAGTTCATTGGTACAGTAACGCTTTCAGTTATAAACGACTAAAGTAGGCAATAATTACTGCTTCCATGAAAACAAAAACAAAACAATTATTGATCAAGTTTCATTCTTATTTGCTTTTATGACTTTTTGGTGCACAAAGCAGGTGAGCACCTCATAGGATTTCACAGTAATTTTTTCGAACTACCGGTAGCACTATTTGGGTCTCATATAGAAAGTAGAATAAGCACGCTTGCTGAATTTCAAATTGAGCCATCAAGATAAAATCATATCATATCAAGAGACCCCAACTTGAGCAAGATTTAAGGTTTTTGAAGAATACATCTTATTTGTGCAGCTTAGTGTCACAGTGTACATTATTTGTAGATGTAGATCTATGAGAGAGGGTTGTAGTACGATTATCTTGTACAACTTGATATCGTGATATTTAAATATTTGATAAAGGATACATTTTGTCCTCAAGTAAACCAAGAGATTCATCTCAGGGTCCACATTATCTTCCTCAACCTGTTACACAGGAAGGAGGGATTGAGGCAGGGAGGGAGGAAAGGAGGAAGGGAAGGAGGGAGAGAGAGAGAAAGGGGAGGGAAGAAATAAGAGAACAAATATATATTTACATACCGGTATGTACATATACCTTTATTTCATGAATATTTAGCAAACAATAATTAATTGATACAAGGCAATATAACATAGTAATATACACCTGTAGGTTGTAACTAAAACAAATTACATATGTGTTTCTATCATTATTACACTTTTTAATGACTTGTTTTATGGATGTTATATTTGTTTTGTACCTGGTACATATATATCAAGATTCCTTTGCCATATATGTGTACCTGTTTCAAGATTAAAACAGTGTAGATTTCTTTCAAGTTTATCTTTTACATATAAATACATACCATCAAAAGAACAAACAGTCAATATTGTAATTATTGGACAATGGACATAGAGCGGACATTGCTCCTTTATTACTACCGTTGATCAAGCTACAGGTCTAAACTACATGGACTAAAAATTTCTATTTCTTTGTGGATTTATAAATTTTGCAACATAGATTGGAAAGCTCCTGCAGTCTAGTTTCAACAAAATGGTAACAATGTATAATCACAAAAGGAACTTTTTCCCATCATTCTCTCTATTACTAATGTAAAATGAAAGGGGGTTAATCCTAAAAGGTGAAAATTCCATTAACAAGTAAAAAGTTAGATATTCATTAATAAAAGTTCTATTTCTACTTCCATGTCTTATACTCCTGTCACCTTTTTCTAGACTGATTTTTGTAGTTTCAAAAGTTAAATACCACCTTTGCAAACACCTACCTTAACTCCATTGCAGAAAAACACCAACGTGTCAGTTCCTTCCATATACTCGTCCTGTTTCTTCAGACTAAAGTAAAAGATAGTGATGGTGAACTGTGATTATAAGTAACTACAGATCTATGACACTGCATCATTCTTGGGATATAAACTGCCATTGATGTTCCCACACTCCTCAGCTTCAAACAACAACTATCCAACCTGGGTTTTTAAATGGGTCCCATGGGACCCCCTTAACCCTGCCACACCACACTATCTACTGGATCTTCATCACCACGATGGCGATCGAGGTGTGGCCTTCAAGGTATATATCATGAAGTAGGAAGCATCAAGTGCATACAAATTTGTTCAGTCTATGGGGGGGGGGGGGGGGAAGATGGCATGATCTGTTTGATGAAATAGGGCGCTACTGAATGGTGGTTTCCCATTTCACAATAAAGCAGATATTCCTCTTCACAAATTTCATACATGTATATTGTTTGGGTTTGGAATAAGAAGAGGAAGGAGGAGGTGGGTTACAAATTACTGCAAAACATGCATTGATTCCTCCCTCCCATGCAGACAGTTTCTACATGTACCTCTTCTTCCTATTTCTCCATCTTTTTAGCATAATTTGTAGAAGTGTGGGGCTAGGGAGAGGGGAGGGGAGATGAGACAATGGACCATCCATCCCCTAATACTTTTGGCAGTTTTGCTATGCAGTTTATAAGCTTTGACCAACCTTCACACCTGAAATCATTCTGCAATGGCCCAAACTAGTGCCCTGGCCTAGATACATCATTCTGCTTTGTTTATGTAAAATTAAGTGTTTGCAACGCCATTCATACAGGTAGGTACAAATGTATACACAGCTACAGGTACCGTATAGATCTAGTGCATATAAAAACAATCATCCTGTTTAACAACATGTTTACAGAGACGCCAAATTCAAAGATCCGCAATGCGTGACATTTTCATTATTCGGCGTGCGAGGGTATAACACGTATAAGGTAGATCTATAGCTTTTTTTTTTAATTTAACACGCGCATCCTCGAAATGCGTGACACTTGGTAGCTCTGTGTTTAACCTGCTATTATTAGTACATCTAGATCTATTTATTTGGTTGAATTGAACTCAATTTCACACACAGCCATTTATCTCCCAGCCTCATTGTCTTGTTCTCTAAAACTTAGTGATTCAAGTTCATGTCATCATATAGCCTATCTCTTTGTTTCCCCTCCCCATATCAGTTGTTTCACCTCACTTTCGTTGGGAAACAATCAGCTAGGCTAGGCCATAGGAACGGGTGGTAGCGGTGCTTGGATGGCTAGTTCGCCTGATCGACCGGACTGGCAATGCACGAGCAGATACCCAGCCCAAGCCAAAACGCTGCTTCGTCAGCGTCAAGGTTGTCAAACGACGCGGGCAGCGCCGGGGCACCGTGTCCGTGAGGCGCAGCTCAGGGCTCATACTCTAAGACAAGAGCTTAATTCGATTATGTCGCGATGTGCTTGAGTTTACCTCAGTTGCCTTAGTTAACACGCCATAAAACAATACATGTAATTCACTATTATTTCATTGTCTACATGGTCTATGGGCACATAACTAAGATTTTCAATTCTTACCAATTTACAGGCTATCTACGTGAATATTAGCACCAATGTAAAATCAACCAGCATAAGAGAAAATCGGGGGCGCCTGTCGATCACATGACTAGCTCGCGCTCAGATCCTGTGTATTGGTACGTATTTTCTAGGGGCCCCATTCCCAGGGACTGGTACCTCGCCTACCTCGTCGGGTGGGCGTGGCATCGGAAAGAAAGAAAATGAGAGAATTAAGGAAAGAAAAGGAGTCATAAAAGCTGAAAGAGGGATATGAGATGAGTGGGGAAAAAGATAAAGAGGAAAGATATAGAAGGATGATAAGGAAAAGGGGAAAAGTTAACAAAAAACAGGAGAAAAGATTAAGCGACAGGCATGCACGATTAATAATAAATTAAGAGGGAGGATAAGGAAATAAAAGAAAGCAATGAGAATGACGAGGAACAAGGCCTCCCTGGTAAAAACTAATACAAAAAATGGTTAATTCTAATAAGACTCACGACACAACCAAACTGGGGGGGGGGGGGCTTGGAGGCTCCCCCCCCCCCCCCCCCCCCCGGCCCCTCAAAGTTTGACTCCAAGACCAAAAAAAAAGGGGAGAAAAGTATAGAGGCTATAAGAAAAAGAGGGGGAAATACAGAATACAGAAAATGAAAGAAAAATAGCTAGAGAAAGGAGTATAAAAAAGTCCATTTGCAGGACCTATGTAGCCATCATGCAAAACTAATTGTATATAAGGCTCATGTTTTATACTTTTCGGTCTTATTCAGAAAGGTTGGATCATACACAGTATGTCGTTAGGCTAGAAAAAATGTATTTTATGATTACAGGAAAACATCTTTGATAAGATCTAAATGGCTGAATTTAATAAATGTGGGGGTGGGTCATAGATATGGATGTAACATACCGTTCGTATCTGTCAGCGAATTTGGCCCTGCATATATACCTAACCACATCACTACCACCATCCCTTCCCCATTTATTAATTCAGTTCTATTTTGCTTGTTGACAATTTTTAATGAACTATGTCTGCCATTACAATCATTTCCTACAGATTCACATAACATATCAATCCAATCTATTTGTACCCAAATGTTTAAAATTGATTGATTAGCAGTATAATGAGATTGATAAATCTATCAAACACTTATTATTTTTCTCTCTATTCACTAGGTAATTAGCTCCAACCATAGTGTATTGAGAGAAATAGTTGTGACACACGCACTCATACCTAATAAAAAAAAGTCAATTCATGGAGCTCCATATAGTTCCCTTCCACATACAATCTCTATGGGAGGGAACTATTTTCAGCTCTATGAATTGACCTTTGATCGTGACCTTGTGTTACAACTGCTTCTCTCAACATGCTATGGCTCCAATCATACAAACACCACTCATTCATATTCACAACCTATATGCCAACATCCAAATGATCAATTGAGAGGGCAAGTCAATAATCCAAGAGGAAATGTGAAAGTCCAAAGGGCTCTCATCCACTAGGAATACCGGTATATTGTTTGCCCTTTCATATTTCCTGTCTTCATTTTTCACAAAGTAAGTCACAGATTCACGTAAAACTTTAATAGTAAGCTGTACAAAATTATATTTATTTACAAGCATGATACACATACATGTACATAAAGAAAAACATTTTGAAACAAGACAAGTATCATTACGTGCAATCATTTTTGTGTTTAAATGCTGATTGTGCTTTGTTTATATATACATATATAAATATATACAATGTATCTTACAGAAATGATGCATACAATGTTTATTGTAATTATTATTTGTTTAACCCAGGAAACAACACCATACCCAATTACCCTAACCCTATAGGTCAAGCCCTGACCTAAAATCTTATCAAAACACTAAAGCTATTGCTATATTTAAATAACATCAATACCGAAGCAAATATCGCAAGAGCATGCGACACAGGTAGATCGAAAGCTTCAGTCTCTTATATCGACAGTTGTTTCATTGAGACTACGTCTGGCTCCACTGACCACCTCTACGCATGGGGAAGGTTGACCAATGTCTGATCAGATCAGCTACTAGCCACTATAGAATGTACAGACGCAGTATGTGGAAAGTTTTACATGTAAAATGAACAGCTTCATACTACCAGTTCAGATGTTATGGGAAGATTACGTTTCAGTTGAATAGAAGACAAGAACAAGATAATTGGTTCGTAATAATTCATAATACACTACTCAATTAAACTGACTACAATATTATTCAATCTACTGTACACTAAAATGTACAATTCATATGTATTTACAACAATGTCATGATACTTCAGCTTACAAAAGCTATGCATATAATAAATCTAATAACGATCAACCTACAAATACATGGAACGATTATACATACAGGTAGCACAAGCCAAGTATAAGCTTACTAGCTTGGTTTTTACTTGCACTGGACTTAAAATATTTTACTGTAAATTGACAAGTGCTTTGTCCACACACCATTCCAGCAATTCATGACACTCCTTGTAGTTACTTGCCTCACCTACCATCCCAGTATAGCTTCCTGAGTGAGCTGCCAAAGGGATTACCCAACCAAGTACCAAATAACAGTTTGGTATTAATGAACAAGAGGGAAATCAAGAAATAACTGGGAGGGGAACATCAAACTCTGAGCGGTTAGAAGGTACCTTGGTAGATATGAGAAACATTATTTCTCACTGACCAAGATAATGGTTCGAGCCATGTAAGATTTATATGTGCATTTCAGAGGAACATAGAGGAGACACAACATAACAATTTCTTTATCAAATAAAGTCAACAACTACCAGATTTGATGAACAATAAAATATTTTATCTGTTTGGAGCCAGAAGGGCCTTAACCCTATTTAGCCCGGGGGGGGGGGGGGGGGGGGGGGGGGGGCTTGAGAAGCCCCCCTCGACATTTTCCGCGATAATTTTTTAACGCAAGAAAATCTTGCACTGAAATTTTGTGACTTTTTTCTTTCGAGTCTTGCGCAACTTTTGAAAGAAATTTTTCGAAAATCGGACCTACCATTACAAAGTCACGTGTCCTTTTGTCTTCGCATGTCAGCCCGAAAATCGCTCATTTTTGTGATTTGTGTACAAAACATATGGAAATCCCATTTTTCAAATAAAGAGGTAAAACATTGGTTATTTGGTCTTGTTTAGATTTTAGGTGTTTATTTTGGGGTCAAAATAGTTGAATTATAGTTGGAAATGAAATAAAACAACAAAAACAATAAAATACATAAGTAAAAAAAACAAAGAAATACATAAGAAATTATCAAAACAATAGATAACATAAGGAATAACCCTGGTTTTTCAAATTTTTGTGTTGTATTATTATTCCAAATGGTCTAACAAACATATGTAGTGAGAAAGAATGCTTAAATATGAATAATGTCTGATTTATGGGCAAAAATGTGAATTTAATGACCTTATTTGCATAAATTACCATAAATATGCAAATGAGTGAATTTTTCAAAAAAAATGAAATTACCATAGTATTCTATACACTTCACTTGACATGTATGCAAATTTTCGCGGCGATCGGGCGTTTCACGGCCGAGATCATAGGGGGGGGGCCTGAGAAGCCCCCCCCCCCCCCCCGGGCTATGCAGTTTCAAAATAGCCCGGGCTAAATAGGGTTAACTAATATACTTTAATTAATACAAATGTAGTGCCCTTCTGGCTTTGTCAGACGATTCGATTCTTGATTATGATACTAAACCGTAATACATAATAGTAACTATATACACAACCATTGAAAAACTATTTCAATGGTGGGAGGAAAATACAAACATATTAAACAGTCAACATATTTACAAGTTTTAGCTTTGACAGACGATTTGATTCTCGATTATGATATTGAACCGTAATACATAATAGGAACTATATACCACAACATATTTACAAGTTTGATCCAATGAGAAGGTAAAGAATTCCGCAATCGAAAAAACATTTACTTGAATGTCTTCCCATCTACCCTCCCCGAAAGATTAAAAGCAACCATTCTGTGAACTCTTCACTGAATTTACAGAATTTCTATTCCTGAGTTGAATGTAGCTTTTAGGTTAAGTAATACTTAATCCACTTGACAGGCGCAATCATCCTTTCATTACATAACAACACAAGGAGATATTTGTGTGTTAATGCTATCCAATAGCTATCACAAATAATTACTGATATGTGGAGCACCTATATTTGTGCATAAACTAATGCATATTATATATATTTCCCTTCAACTTGTAATTATGAAGAACATCTAGAATACTGGGTATAACAGGATATTGATAACATTACAGCATTTGTTATGCCCCATCGATCTAGTAAACTATTCTGAGGCGCAGAGGGATAGAATTAGAATGAGTTACATAGAAAAATGAGTAGGAAAAAAAACAATGTCCTATTGGCTGCCAAACATCTCATGGAGTAGGTTCAGGTTAGGATCCTTTCGGCACATTTGACTTGGCACCTTATCCATTATCTAGAGAAGGAAAAAGACAAACATAAATCAGACAAAGTTGAAAGTGTTGTAGTGCATGTACACATGTGTCTTCTGCATCTGGGACATCTTTGGGGGAGTAAAGATTGTTTGATTGTTTTCCCAACAATTAATTATTGCAATAAAATATCCAAGATATACTTGAATTGCAACATTTCAGAAGAAAATAGTGTTACGATTTTACAATATTGCTAGTTATTATCTATGCCAGGCTTCCAAGTGGCATAATAAATCAGTGTATTCGATATCTTTAGCGCAGTACCCGGATGACTGATATTGTTTTCATATTGCTCAGTCATCCAGAACTTCAACTATTGATATCAATATCATATCGATATTACACAAAAAACAAAGTCATATTTACTGAGGTAAGTCATTTTTTGTAATTTCGCTAGTCTGAATATTATAGATAATAATGACAATATTGTGTGGCTTTGTTTTCGGGT
>JAVYIG010015317.1:0-36688 GCA_035222895.1 Strongylocentrotus droebachiensis
CTTCAACATTTTCGGGAGGTGGGGGGGGGGGGGGTGCTATATTGGAAAAACCCATTCTCTAGTTAGATGAATATCAACTTGTATCTCAGAAAATCATGTTATTAAAGTTGACATATTATACCAGTTTTTACCAATTACATTCTGTCCACAGCATAATATGAATAATATAATTGAATGCATACTCATTATTTTCGAGTTGCGTGCCATCAATCCATTGAAACGTCCCCTCTTGATTGGTACCATCGAGTCCAAACCAAAACGAGTTACCTTCAGCCAGCTCATTGAGATGCAACTGGCGATTACGTTAAGAGAATATATCAGAAAGAGAAAAATAACCGATGATTATTTCTGATGTGCCATGATCATGATAGTAGGATAATGTTATCGATATGTCTATATTCTATGACATCATTGAATATTGAACTAGTTAAAATAAGATACAATTTTGTTTCCTTATAATTGGCTCATCACGTCGATATCATGCTTCTCTATAACCCTATTTCGATTGCTTTTACATAACCTACCAGATTCTCTGTTCCTCTTACATTACTTTTATTGTTTTTATTTCATATTTTTTGCACACACAATGGCTAGATTAAAGCTTGTTAAAGTTTTATCACACTTTATTGATGTATTCCATCCTTGGAATTGAACTTCTTAACATCACGATGCGTCCTTACATTGATTTCTTCTGTTTTAGGCTGGGCAAGATCCCCTCCTTGAGCCTGGCAGTACTTTCTAGCGAACGAGTATGACGTCATCGAGGATTGAGAGATATAGTACAGGGTTCCATCAAGGCGATTCCACTCATATTCTGGAACGTCTACATATTGATTAAAACAAGGTTATTGCCATTATTAGACATTCACCGTGTTATAAGAATATAAGAAGAGAGAATTTCAAACCATTACGTTTCATTGCATTCATCATGGTCAAACTGATAAAACACGTGACCAGATATGAAAAGATCATGGATTCAACTTCCAGCATTGCACTGTAATGTAACCTACTCCTCTCCACCCAGGTGTCTTTGGTAACCTGTGGTATGCAAACGTCTTTTATGTTGGGTTTAAACTGTATGCGTCTGTACAATGACACCTGGTTAGAGTACTCCTCAGAGAGTAGAGCATGTGCACACATTGTGTGTGCAGATAAAACCGAAAGGTTCTGTCGAGGCAGTCCCTGTAAAGACAGGTCGCTTCGCATTCTCCCCTTTTTTTTGGTTTATTATCTCGTAATTTTACATGTCAATATAAGATAAAATCGATAGCATTTTTGCGCTTTTCAGGAGTTATCATTCTCAAAAATTTATTGTAAGGTTTTAACTTTACTGATCCAAATAGTTACTTGTTTATTTTATATTTAGTTTTCCACTCTGTTATGCTTCAGGACACTCCTGACCTACTTTCATTGTCTGATGTCTGTTAAGCTCTTGGCTTCTATTGTTCTGTCCCTATTCATTCATCCTCATTCAAAACTACCTGCCATAACACCACACGCACACACGCACACAAGCACACGCACGCACACACACACACGCATACACACACACACACGGACACACACCCACACACCTCAACACACACACACAACACGCAACGCACACACACACACACACTTTTTTTATATTTTTATGAAGCAATTTTGTTTTATTTCTCCAAATGTGTAATACAAACAATAACATACAATTGAATAAAATAAACGTTTTCAATATTGATTGCTAATATATAAACATAATTAAACAAAAGCTTATTTGCAGTATATATATAACTTAGGAACAAAGTAAACGTATAAGTACCTTAACATAATATATATGTCAATTGTAAATGTTATTCACTTATATAAAAAAAAAAATCTGGAGGTACTTTTACTGGAACAATGCCTGCTCCTCCCTGCCCCCTCCTTCACACAAACACCTCCATCCACCCACAAACATACTCACCCACCCACCCACACACACACATATTCACCCACCCACACACACTACTTACTCAGTGGATGTCTGCTAAACATTCTCAACTCAAGAAAAATATACTAAATAAGTAAGTTAACCAGGCTGCAAAATAGACTTTCAATTTTAACAAGCTCACGGTGGAGAAGAAAACATATATTAATTAATCTTCAGCTGCTCCCACTTTAAGAAATGTGATCCCAGCTTTCCCATTCTTATGGCTTTTTCCTTTTCCTCATCCCTATTCTTAAAAAATGCTCTTTTTTTTTCTTCATCTTTTCTAAAGTTAGTACACAAACACACACACACACACACACGCACACACTTCCTATCTTTTGGCTTATTCAACCCAGCTCACTATAGACACACGGCACTCTATCTTTCCATAGGCTTTCTATTCGTTACTTACTTCATAGTATGTACAATCTTGTGATTGGTTGTTATTGTGTATGGCCGGTCTGCTTGTCAGCCATCTTGGCAGCCATTTTGACGTAGTAACGCATAGCCAGTGCAGCTCAAGTCAACAATCATGTCAGACTTGTTTGGTTCTTGTGTGAATCAGTCTTACAATATATTTTAGCTTAGGGTTCTAGCCAGGCGCGGATCCAGGATTTCTTAGGGGAGGGGGCCCAACTTTTTTTTTTTTTTTGCTCCCGAAAATTTGAAAATCGCGCCGGCCGAAAAGTCGCTAAGTGGGGGGGGGGGGGGGGGGGGGGACACTTTTTTTTTTTTTTTTTGAGTCTAAAAAAAAATCGCAACGACTCAGCCAGCCGAAAAGTCGCTCAGTGGGGGGGGGGGGGGGGGGTGGGGGGGGGGGGGGGGGGTAGTGAGCACATTTTTTTTTTTTGGTCCTCGAAAATTTTAAAATTTGCACCCCCCCCCCCCCCTTGAGCGCCAGGGGGGGGCCCAACCCCCAAAAAAGGTAAAAATCGCGTGATTTTACATGATTTTTTTCTCAAGGGGGGGGGGGGGGGGGGCCCGGGCCCCCCGGGGCCCCCCCCCCCCCCCTGGATCCGCCACTGGTTCTAGCGTATATGTTTCTTCAGGATCAATGCAAACTTTGCAACGATGGTACTAGATCCACTGTTACAGTAGTGTGCCGGTTGACGTATTAACATTGGCAAAACCCGATAAGGGAAGGGGGTGGGGGATCGGGGTTTAGAATTGAATTAAAATTAAAATTAAAGGTTTATGCAACTCGACAATAGTGGATTAACGGCTCTCTTTGAAATTACTAGTTTCATTTAATAAACTGTTAAGCAATTGGAAAGAGAGAGAGAGAGAGAGTGAAAAAAATGGCAATGAAACAAAAACGACTATAGGTGTTAGGTCAGGTGACTTACCCTGATAGCGTTCACATATGAAGGGTTGGTCGAGATCACAAGGAATATCAAGCCATCCCATGTCTGAAACAGGAGATAGAGTGGCACAATCTGCATTACCATAGTTGTTGGGTTCAGGATACGTCCATGCTGAATACCTGTGTGTATTGAATTAATTTGGAATGGAACACCAAAAGCATGCAGAAGTAAACATACGGTTATACGAAAGAGTTTGTTGTTTTGATTTTTGATTTTTGATTTTTTTTTTTTTTTGGGGGGGGGGGGGTTGTGTTTTTTGTATAGGTTTTCTTCTGCATTGTATAGGCAGATATGAAATCCGAATTCTGATAATTGGATTGTAATCACCCATGTTATATAAACGCAACGTCTTATATATTTGCTTTAAACTTTTTAGTCCGAAACTGCATTTTTGAGCCGAACCATCCATAAGAATGTACTCTCTCAATAAAGAAATAAGCTTCACCATATCGCTTTTCAATATAAATCGAGAAAGAACTCATGAGATCAATGTAATAAAAAAGCGTAGTATGCACTACTGTTTTAACCATGTTATTAGATTTCATATTTGAAAGTTGTAATTTGATATGAAGAATATAATTTCTTTTAATATGAAATTATTCATTAATAAGTATACAAAGTCCTCCCTTGCATTACGACATGTAAAAGTCTTCTTTTTCCCCCCTTTTTTTTTTACCACCGACCGCAATAAATTCATTATCAAAACATAAGTTAGCGATCAGAGTGTGAACAAGAAAACTATGACGTATACTTAGCCAATATATTACATCAACTACTATTTTTTTCGAGTTACAATGAACAATGTCAGCGAATGTTTTTCTTACATTTTTGTTCAATTTATTATCTCAAGCTACCTAAAACGATTGGAACATTATATAATTCATATAATTAAAAAATAATATAAGTAATGTAGAGTTTGGCAGTTATTTCAAAGTAGTAACGATTAAGTATGCATTATAAAGTTATTGAACCTACTGTATAGGTGATCCATCGATCCATATAAATGTGCCTTCTACAGCTTGGTCAGTCAAACCAAAAAATACAACGGTATTTAATACCGAAATTCTGCCATGAAGAAAGGTCTGGTAACAGGAAAATGGAAATTTCACCTCATAAACATCGATTTCATAATTAAAATGAGTATTACAAAATATAACTAACGAATAAAAATAAAATCAACACAAGTCAATCGCCTGAGGTGAACCTTGCGGTAACTAAAAATATAAAACTCTTCTGGCGCTCAGTAGAATATATTTGAAGTAAAAATCATTGGTTCATTTGAAGCTGCTAAAAGACACTATAACACGACTGTTCACGCGTCATGGTCATGTCAATTAAAACAATAATAAGAAGTAATATTTGAAATATATAAATTAAACTATTCAAAACTCTTCATATCACGGTATAAACGTGAATGAAATAGCGGCGTCATCAGAGAATGATATGTTTTGAGATGTATCGGAAAGCTTCGAACACAAGGATTGGGGATGACAGTGTCTAAATGAATGTTTTATTATCTCCGCTATCAACTAAATATCACGCTTTTTGATATTATTTAAATAGTCATTCATGAGGAACCAGTTGGCCTATTACGTCACATACGTCATTCAATCGTGTTATTATGAAAAAATATTTATTCCCTGTACGCCATAGCGACTGACTTGCACAATAGCTATGTAAACTTCCAAGGTGTTGAATTAAATACTAATAAAACAACAGAAAGTTCATAGGTTTCATGATAACAACATTTTGGATAACATTAGCTGAAAGAAAAGAAGTATACTTGAACATACGTTGATATCGTGTGATTTGATGAGTGCTAAATCAGCTCCATGATACTGACAGTAGATCCGTGCATGTGAGTAAGACCGAGCCAGCCATGACGGAGAGATGAAATAATCTAGACCTCCAAATGATGCTTCACTGCTTCCATCATAAACTGTAATAGAACAGACTTTCTATTTGAGAGTGTATCGTGGTGAGTAAGATTGTGATTTTAACGGAGTAGCGTCGACTATTCTCTGCACAGTGTAGGCATTCCCCAGATTCTACACAGCCCAATATTGTAGTAGCGGTCGACGATACTTTTTTGATGTTCAACTAAAAGGAGTAAGAATTGTATTTTATTTTCCAAATATGTATGCAAAAAGTAAACGATTGCATTTGTTGTCATTTCTTAAGCTAAATTTTATCTGAAATGTTTATTTCGTCCGTGTAGGAATACGAAAGAGTTAAAAACATGATTATTTAATAATAATAATATTAATAATAATAGCCTAATAGTCCACTCCAAATTTTATTAAACCGAAACGGAAATTCTTTTTGCCCAATTGATCGTGAGCCCGGCAGCCACTGATCAGCGCCAGATCGACGTTGCTCTATCCCTAATGCGGTGGTCACATCCCGCCGTACTTGCAAGTGCGTGCTGTCTACGTGCAAAAACGTGGGCAAAATTTGGGTATCCGTACGTGATGAGTACCGCCTACGTACGGATTTGGGAGCACGCAGACACACCGTAGCACTTTTAGTGTACGAGGAACTTTTGCTGCGTCCGGGCTGCGTTCGGGCTACCGATTCACCCCAGTGCGTGTGGTGTGCGTGCCCGGTACTGCCAACGAGCGCACAACGTACTGACTCCGTGCGTCTTTTAAAGGCGCACGTGATAAGTGCGTGGTCCGTGCTTACTCGCCACTTCCCCAGTTCAGCTATCCAATGAGCACGCAGAACTCACGTGGACCGTACCGAGTAAGCACTTACAACGCACGTTGTTCGCACTGATTTATGAAGTATATAGTCTCTTCGGTGAAATGGGTGGCATCTTGAGGCAGCAACAACTGGGACTTCTGGAGAACATCGGAATGTCGTCCTACATATACACCGAGTTCATCGCACGTGCACACACTTACAACATGCGAGTGAGTAAGGACACCGTACGTCAGCAGCACTTGTAAGTACGGCTACCGTACGATAACGTGGCAACCGCACGGAGACCGTACGTTGTAAGCACGTACAACGCACTTTCCACGTGCGCAACGTACGATGCACGCAACCGTTCACGGCCAGGCGTGGCATGCGGTCCACGTACTTACACAGTGCGTGTGACGCGCGTTGCCGGTACTCCCTCCCTGCCTTTGCCACTCCCTCCCTACGTTTTCAGAAAAACGTGGCGGCCGTGGCCTCCCCAAAAACCGTACGGACTAAAAACACGCACGGTGGGATGTGACCAACGCTTTATTGTTGAACGCCAAACAAGGTAGCAACAACTCCCATCTTTTAACGTATTTTGGTATGACGCGGCCGGGATTCGAACCCACGACCTCCCGGTTGTGAGGCGGACGCTCTACTGACTGAGCCAACACTCCGGTATATTATCCCTTTTTCATGAATAGAACAATCGAGGTCGAGGTGGCATTTTTTGTAGTAAGAGAAAGTTACGAATGCAAAGTTCTACAACAGCCAAACATCCCATGATGGTTTGATGACACTGTATTATTATGTTGTAATGATACCATATTTCGGTTATTAGAAGTAGCACAGTATTCAAAATATCTGAAGAGCATTTCAAAATTCTGCTTGTACGAAACAAACTCCAAAGATAATAGCTCTGCGATCGATTTAAACAGGTTTAACTTACACTAAATGAATTATTAACTTCAGCCCTTTATCCTAATGCTTACCCCGACCCTAACACTTAATCCTAACCTACAACCAAATTTCCGTATGATCCTTAGACAGTAGGTTTGTTGCAATATAGCCCGGAGGCTGGAGCAACAATCGCTATAACGTTAGAATGTTGGATCATCAATATTCATACCTTGTGTACGTTCACAAATGTACGGGAAAGATTGTTGTGGACCGTTGTCATACCATGAAGGGCCATCACGTAGACCAAGACAACCCCAGGAATCAGCATTATTTGGTTCCGTGGCAGCATACCAATAATTATACCTTGGAGGAAAAACGCTATATAAATTAAGTTCGCGTTATGATCGTTATCATATGTATTATAATTAATAATAATAATACTAATATTTGGAGTAGTAATAGCAGCAGCAGCAGCAGTATTATTGTTATTATTAGTATCACCATCCTCATCATTATTAGTAGTATTAGTAGTATTAGTAATATAATTATTATCATTATTATCATTATAATTGTATTGTTCCTGTAATATTGATAATGATCATGAAGGTTTGAAAATCCATCATTAAATTAATTTGAATTTAAATCTTTATTCACATTAACCTCAACATTCCATAAAACCATCCACTCTTACCCAACAAGGCAAACTGAAAAATTCCATTTAAGAAATCCAAAAACCGCATTGGCTCTCAAATCCATTAGACACGCCGGCCCAGACATTTGGAACTCTCTGCCCATTGTAATAAGAAACCTTATAGGACATTGTATTCTTTTAAGAATGCAGTTAAAACTATGTCATTGTCTAAGTATTGATCCTGTAGTGTGTAATTTTACTGTATTCATGTTCGTGTGTACATTGACTGTATATTCAACGATGATGTGTTATCGTCCATGACCTAGCATCGTTTATCCATTCATGAATGAACCTGCATTCAATCAGCACATGTATGAGATTTATTGTATTATTACCAACGCTCCTTCTCTCCCCTTTCCTTTTCTGCTCTGCAAGTCACACTCTTTTTTATTTATATTTTTTATTGTTGTATCTAAGTTGAGGGCTGCGGGCACGTCAAGCTACTTTGCTTATTTCTGTAGCCCTCCTGCATCTAATGTATGTTAATAATATGCATTCAATATATTTGTTTAATTTCGTTTATTATCTGTATACAATTATATACACTTAAAAAATTGTATCAAACCATTATTATGTTCATGAAAATGTATGATGAAAAAAAGAAAAATAATGCAGAAACCAATAAATCAAATCAAATCAAATCAAATCAAATCAAATCGAATTCCCCCATAGATGCTACAGAAATACTGTGAGTATGAAGCATGCAAAGAAATAGAGCAGAAATCTGGTCATAACATCATTATCTTGTAAAGCTGAGCCGATCTTTTTATATTCTATCTTCTTGGTATTCATTTGAGACACAGATATTAAGAAGTTTGCCACTTTATTCTTAATGGACACTGGATACATTTAAACGAAACGTGTTTGTAGGAGAATTGTAACTGCAGATTAACTTCAATGAAGTCTTTTCTCTTGACTGAATTTCACTGAGCAAACATATGAGGAACATACTGGAGTGGAGTATCATCCAGCCAGTAGAAAGATCCCCTGTCGATCCTCCGAAGACCGAAGATGTAACAAAGCCATGGATTACTTGGATTAAATGGAGGAAGTAGCTCTTTGAAAAATGTCTGTGAGCAAAATGGAAAAGAAAAGAATCATAATAAATTCATGATTTATTCACAAGTTAAGTCAGAATGACAAACTTTGGCGTAAGCTAACAATTTTCCATGTGTTTTTGGTTGGGATCCCTCTATACATCTCTCTCTCTCTCTCTCTCTTTTGCTTCTCTCTCCCCCATCTCTCTCTCTCTCTCTCTTTATCTCGCTATCCAATTATGATGTATAAACTATGCATGTCAACGGCAAATGTCTTTTTCTTAATATTGTAAATTTGTTAAATATTTGTTATATTCTGACATCTTTCATCCCTTGAAAGAGCAAGCAAACATTGATAGCGAGCTAGTTGTAATAGAATGATAAGAAAATCATGGCAGGTATGGCAGAGTGCCAAGCATATTATTCTAAATCTAATCAGGTCTAACCCTGCAGCATAGAAGTGAACGGGTAAAAAATTACAGATGATAGAAGTATTGCTCAAATTTGTAATGAATATTTTGTTACATGTGCTCAAAATATAAAAAGTGGTATCCCAAAATATTCTGAAATAATGTTAGATGCCACTGAGATTATAAATACAGTAGGAAAATATGAGCTACAGCAAGTCACGAGCGCAGAAATTGAAAACATGGGTGATGATAGGGCGACCAGAGATGATGGAATAAGTTGCCGTCTTTTAAAAATATTGTATCCTAACCAGTCAGGTTTTCGCCTTCTTCACTCTACTGCAACATCTCTAATGAAAATTGTAAACCAGTGGGCTTTGAAATTAGATAAAAATAAGTGAACAGGTGTTGCTTGCATTGATTTGAGGAAAGCATTTGACACTGTTGATCACGATATTCTGGTACATAAATTGACAGCCTGTTCTGATACTAGTATTCAGTGATTTGTATCATATCTGTCCAACCGGGAACAGATGTTTTGTTTTAAAGGGGTTACCTCGAGTTCCTCAAAAGTTATGATGGAAGTCCCACATGGTTAAATTCTAGGCCCACTCTTTTTTTCTATCTACATAAAAAGTTTACCCAAATGTATTCATGATGGCATTGTTGGTTGATATGTATGATGAAGACACGACTCAAACAGTCAGCGGGAGTAATGTTACAGAAGTAGAACAAAAGCTAACCAAAGGTATGGAAAATGTATGTTTCTTAGTTCCTAAGTTCTAAATGGAGAAAACAAACTTTCTGTCACACTAAACGGCAGTTGTTTGAAACGAGTAAAAGTGGCAAAATGTCTGGGTGTCATGATTGACTAGGAGTAACGTAGGAAGGAACATGTGTTAAAAGTTAATAAAACTGCTCAACAAACATAAGTGTAATTAAGCGAGCCAAAATGTATGTTCCAACAAGATCTCTGAAACTCCTTTATTTTGCCATCGTTCTTCCTCACTTTGATCATTGTTCCTCGATATGGACTGAGCGTCTGAGTGATGATGTATAAATCAATGCATGACACCAACATATTTAAACAAAGATTTACGTCATGTCAGTTTACTACATGATCACAGCACAAGACATGCTGTAAGGGATGCAATGCGTGTCCCCAAATTTAGGACGGACACATATAAACTTAGTCCTCTAATTTCTGGAATTAGAGTATGGAACCAACTTGATAGTTCTTTCAAGACGTCACCTAGGCCTACTTTGGACAGTTTGTTACATTTGGTTGACATGGTTATTGAACTGAATCCATTTCCCAGCTATCTTGCAAACAACCAAAGGGTATTAATTAAAAAGCAATTGAATGTAGATATGTATATAACAATTTTGGTATCCCTTGTGTTAAGCTATATCAGACTATACAAAATGTACGTTTTCAATCATTTTTTCCCCTTATAAATACGTGGTTGTCATCTAGATTTTATTTTATTTCATTCATGTTATTTTCATGTTTAAATGCATTTTCTAATGAAATTGAAAAGCCATTCACATATTTCTTTGAATTCAGTTATTTCATGACTGAGGATCCAATTAATTTGTATTATAACTGTCTATATGCGTGTATATTTATCTATTTAATTTTTGCTGCTGTTATTTGCTTTATTCTTAACAAACAGGGCCTCATGGAAGACCATCAAATTGGTGATATATGCCACTCTGTATAAATATCAGAAATAAATCAATACATAAATACATACTGTAAACAAATAGTTCATTATACTTACGTTGACTTCGGCTGTCTTGATGATAGCCAAATCACCGCCGTAACTTTGACATGTTTCCCTGGCATCACTCGGCGTTGCACGAGGTGTGTACTTGATGAGATACTGAGATTCACCGAGCTCTTGCCATCTACAGTCATCGTCTGTTTATATAACGTTCGATAAACCATACGCTATGTTAAAAATATATGAGATCTACTGAACTGAACTACAAACTGAAAGTGAAAGTGAGCACTTAATTATTTTTTTCTATTTTGACCCCAACATTTTGAAAATCGCGCCGGCCGATGATTTTTCGGAAAAATCTGGTCTTCTTTTTTTTGGGCCAGGTGGGGGGGGGGGGGGGGGGGGGGGCAAGGCCTACTCGGCCAACCTCCCCCTGGGTCCGCGCCTGGATAGTTGTGATTATTAGTATTAATGAAGTAGTAGAGACTGTCTAGCTCCTTTTGCTGTGTGATTATTGCATCAATTTTGTATATCCTGAGTATTTTCCCGTCACTTTAAATGTGACTCTTGAGAAAGGACAATTTGGAGACAACTTTAGTGGACTTCTTGGTTGCTGTTGAGTTTATTAAAAAGAGGACTTCTGACTTTCAGCTATAACTTTACTTACAACTTTTGGATCAGTTTGACACTTCAGTCCCAAGCCTTCTGTTTTATGTATACTTTTCTACAATTCCTGTAATTGACACACACAAAATGCGTCAGACAAGGAACAGTAAGAACAAGATGCCTGGACATTTTCTGCCAAGCTCCAAACCACAAGGCCACATTCCAACGGCCAAACGACCTTTTATTGCCCACGTGGGAGTTGACCTAGCCTATAATCTAGGCGGAGTGCCGAGCTTTTTTCTTTGCTGCTAGACTAACCTTAAGCAGAACGTCTGATACGGCGAGACTACGAACCGTGAGCCGCGCACCGCCTATAACCACTGGTCTAGCTTTAGTCGTTGTTTTTTTTTATTATCGACCATGAATCCGTGGCAGTTTTTCGTACGAAAACTGCCACGGATTCAAGGTCGATAATAAAAAAACAACGACTAAAGCTAGACCAGTGGTTATAGGCGGTGAGCCGCTTCGCGACTCACGGTTCGTAGTCTCGCCGTATCAGACGTTCTGCTTAGGGTTAGTCTAGCAGCAAAGAAAAAAGCTCGGCACTCCGCCTAGATTATACCTCACGGTTCGTAGTCTCGCCGTATCAGACGTTCTGCTTAGGGTTAGTCTAGCAGCAAAGAAAAAAGCTCGGCACTCCGCCTAGATTATAGGCTAGGTCAACTCTAGCCTATAATCTAGGCGGAGTGCCGAGCTTTTTTCTTTGCTGCTAGACTAACCTTAAGCAGAACGTCTGATACGGCGAGACTACGAACCGTGAGCCGCGCACCGCCTATAACCACTGGTCTAGCTTTAGTCGTTGTTTTTTTTTATTATCGACCATGAATCCGTGGCAGTTTTTCGTACGAAAACTGCCACGGATTCTACGAATCTACGCGGCTCACGGTTCGTAGTCTCGCCGTATCAGACGTTCTGCTTAAGGTTAGTCTAGCAGCAAAGAAAAAAGCTCGGCACTCCGCCTAGATTATAGGCTAGAGTTGACCAGGCAGTGAAGGAGAAGAGAGGAATGGCAGCTGTGGAAGAAACCAGCTCTAATCTAGGGGGCTCGAGTGAGGCGAGTGCAGGGATCCAGCTCAAATTTGATGGGTTGTTGGAAGAGCTTATATTAGGGGGGTTGGGAGTGAGCGTGGGGATGACATCGCCCAGCTTGTTGTGACTGCGGTCTCCACCGCTGTTAAAGCTGCACTCCCGACTATCATCCAGGCGGTGCGAGAAGCCTGCCTTTCAAGATTTAAGGAGGCAGTCAACCCACACCTGCTGCGTCTGCAGTTTAAGCAGGACGAAATAATGCAAGAACAGAGGAGGGACAACCTGCGGCTGACTGGTCTGGAGGAGAACGAGGAGGAGTCGGAAGATGCTCTTGCGGAGAGTGTTTGCAAAGTCGCCAGGGAGGTCGGTGTCGACATTCAGCCGACCGATATTTCTTCGTGTCATCGGCTCGGGAAGAAGAGAGAAGGAGGGAGGAGCAGGCAGGCCATTGTCCGATTTATTTCGCGGAGAAAGCGAGACCGTCTTTACGATGGACGGTTCCGGTTGAAGGGGAAGGATGGAATGAGAGGGGTCTTTATTAATGAAGACCTCACACCATTAAGATTCTCTGTTTTGATGAGAGCAAAGGAGACCCCTGCCGTGAAAAGTGTATCGACCAAATACGGAAGCATCGTCTGCAAACTTCAAGATGATGCATACAAGGTCATCCGGAGCCCGGATGATCTCTTTGAACTCGGAGTTGACAATGTCCAATACGGCGATTTTAAGCTCCATTTCCTTGCCTAGTATGTTTAACTCAATTTTGAGGCTATGTTAGATACCCAAATATTTCATTATGTTCGATATTAACGAAGACATTTATTTGTTTGATATTGACTCTTTTGAATTAACCCCATTCGAATTTGATAACAGATTATGTTCAAAGTTCCCAAAAGCTTTTACGATTTCTCATATAAATATTAGAGCTTTAAATAAGAATATCGATGCCTTAAGATTATTGTATGAAGAATGCATCAAATCAAAATTTCATTTAATTGGATTGTCTGAAGTCTGGAATGTATCTTGTGCAGATATCCTTGGGATAGATGGTTATACTTTGGAAGTGAATTGCCGGGACCCTGGTTTACGGGGAGGAGGTGTTGGAGTCTATATTCATTCTTCTTTGAAATATAAAATGTTAAAGTATGATATTGACTTTGCTGAATCACTATGGCTTGAGGTTCAGATCGGTGATCGTTCCGTTGTTGTAGGTGTCATTTATAGAAAACCAAACACTGATATTTTCCAGTTTCAAGAGAGTTTATTGTCTGTGTTAGAAAGGATTAAAGTTGATAAAAAGTTGTGTATTTTAATGGGTGATTTCAATATTGATTTGTATAATCCCAGCGTAAATGCTGAAATGTTAGTTACTTCCTTAGTGTGTTTGGGGATACATCAATTAATTAAGACCCTTACGAGGGTAACACCCATGTCAGGTTCCTTGATTGATCATATTTACACAAATATGGATGCAGATCGTATATGTGCTGGTACAATTGTAACTGACGTTTCTGATCATTTCCCTATATTTGCTATTTTTGAGGATAGCTCAGTAAAATTACAACCACAAGGAGAAGTACGATATAGAAGTTATAAAAACTATGAGAAAGAACAGTTTTGGGATAGTCTACTCTTGGAATCCTGGGAAAATGTATATGAATGTACTGATGTTAATAAAGCATATGATATATTTGTACAATCATTCATAGGTATATGTGATCAATATGCTCCGATTGTTCATCGTCACTCTTCCAGGAGGAAAAATGATAAACCATGGCTGACTAGAGCTATTAAGAAGTCAATTAAAAAGAAACATAAATTGTATGGTAAAGTATTAAAATCAAATTATAGTGAAGATAATTTCAAAAAATATAGGGCGTATAGAAATGTTTTAACTACAGTTTTGAGGAATGCGAAGAGGAAATATTATAGTGATGTATTTGAAATGTATAAAGGTGATACAGCGCAAACATGGAAGTCAATAAATAAGCTATTAAAGAGTGGAAACAGTAAAGTAAAAACGTCACATGTAGATAAGCTCTGTGTTGATGAAAATGGTAGTAAGAAAGTTGTAACCTCAGGGAAAGAAATATCAGAAGGCTTTAATGATTTTTTTGTGAACGTTGGGCCTAACCTTGCTAAATCTATTAAAGGTAATGTTGACGATGTTATTACATTCAAAGGTTATCTTAGTGATGGAATAATTGACTCTATGTTTTGGGAACCAGTTACTCATTATGAGGTACAGGACTATTTATTAACTTTAAATGTAAAGAAAGCTTGCGGCTTTGATGATATTCCAGCCCGATTACTGAAGGATGCTGCTGAAGTAATTGCAAAACCATTATCTTATATTTATAATCAGTCATTATTGAACGGTGTGTTCCCAGAGGCAATGAAGTAGCCAAAGTTACACCAATTTTTAAAAAAGGGGATAAAAATGTCCCAGGCAATTATAGACCTATTTCAGTTTTGCCTCTTTTGGCCAAAATATTTGAGAAATTAGTAAACAAGAGGCTACTTGATTATTTTGAAAGAAATGATGTCTTGTATAAGCACCAGTATGGCTTTCGTAAACATTATAGTACTAAGTTGTCTTTAATTAATTTGGTTAATGATGTGCTTAAATCACTGGATAAGGGCAGTGTAACACTAGGTGTATTCCTAGATTTCCAGAAAGCTTTTGATACAATTGATCACGCAATATTGGCTGGAAAATTAGAACATTATGGAATAAGGGGCCTGCCTCTCCAGTGGTTTAAAGATTATCTTTGTAATAGATTTCAGTTTGTGAACTATGATGGACATAGCTCATTGAAGCAGATAATAACATGTGGTGTTCCTCAGGGTTCTGTGTTGGGACCTACACTGTTTTTGTTGTACATAAACGATTTGCCAAACTCAACAAATTATTTTAATTTTAGACTTTTTGCCGATGATTCTAACTTGTTGCATACGTTTCCATCGAGACAGAATTCAATTAATATAGATAATATAGTTAATATGCATCTTGATAAGGTGACCATATGGTGTAAGGTGAATAAACTTACAGTCAATCTCTTAAAGACTAATTATTTGTTAATAAGAGGGAGTAGGCAATCAGTAGTAACCCAAGGGGTGCTAAAAATAGCAGAGACTGAAATAGCCCACGTTGATGTTGCATCATTTGTAGGAATTTATATAGATCAACACTTGACGTGGAAACCTCATATCCAAAGGGTTAATAAGTTTATTAGGAAAAGGGTTGGTGTTTTATATAGATTAAGACAGTTTGTGCCAAGGCGTGTTTTTTTGTTACTGTATAAGACGTTAATTCAACCGCATATGACCTACGGAGTTGAGGTTTGGGGAAGTAATTATGAAATGAACATGAAGTGTTTATTATTAAGCCAAAAGATGGCACTAAGAGTTATAACGTTTAGTCCAATTAGGACTCATTCACAACCGATATTCCAGGAGCTAAAATTATTGAATGTGTATCAACTCCATAAATTATCTATTTGTGTTTTTATGTATCAATTATTGAATGATAAATTGCCACAGTCTCTAATTCAGTATTGCTGTTTCATAGAGCACAACTATGAGACTAGACAAAGAGAAAGTAAGAAGTTAAGTGTGCCTAAAGTAAGGACAACGCAAGGTAA
This sequence comes from Strongylocentrotus droebachiensis, assembly GCA_035222895.1. Classification (NCBI taxonomy): domain Eukaryota; kingdom Metazoa; phylum Echinodermata; class Echinoidea; order Camarodonta; family Strongylocentrotidae; genus Strongylocentrotus; species Strongylocentrotus droebachiensis. Next base: position 16,099 of record JAVYIG010015317.1, read on the forward strand.
ATTTTCAATGTCATTCAGAGGCACACGCTTTTGGAATGATCTACCCCTTTCTGTACGGGAGAAAGCATCAGTATCTTGCTTTCGTAGAACTCTTATATCACAAATGTTAATAGAATAGTTGTTTATAACTTAGAACCAAGGCTCTTGCCTTTTTGTAAATATTATGTTATATAATTCTTCATCTTTTATTTAGTGTAAAATACCAAAGCTTTGTATATAAGCACAGAACATATTTACCCTAGATGTAGAATAATTTGTAGCTTAGGTATGAATTCAATAGTTATTCATATTTATTCATTACATTCTCATTTATTGCTGTGATACTTTTTGTGTTAATGGTACTAGACACGATTAGCATTAAATGCTATTTTCTGGTCCCATTTATCCTTTCAATGTTAATTAATCATTCACATTTGATTGTTATATATTGATGTACTTTTTGTTTTGGATAATAAACTTCAAACTCAAACTCAAACTCAAACTCAATAGTTATCATTGTGTATAATTGGTTCCATTTACTTTTTTTGTTATTGTCGGTTATATTATGATGGTTACGTTGGGCTTCCACCTCTCTCTCTCTCTCTCTCTCCCTCTGTCTCCCTTTCTCTCTGTTTCTCTGTCATTCTGTCCCTCTCTCTCTCTGTCTCTCTCGCTTCGTTTCCCATCTTACCAAATAAATGATTCAAATGTCACGCCGTAGATAAAAGCTGGGCAAAAAATAGAAAACGAAATTAGATTTTAAAAATTTGGTATCAAGAATAGTCTGCCAATATTGATCTAGAATATGTTTACAACGTTATCTTACATGCTCCTTCACAACTGGACTAAACATGGTGAATATAAAAAACGACTTGAAATACCTACCGACAGGTATTTGGCAGATATGTTGTCTATGTTGTGTGCACGGTCCTCGGTTCCATCGTCCATGTACTGGGTCAGTGCTGCTCAATCGAGACCTCATCAAAGCACAGTAAGGTGGTGGATCGGTGTATAGAGGAGAATCCCAGTTGGTGTACCTTGAAAGTGATTAATTCATATAAATTAAATATGATTAGCGATACAACTTGTATTAATGCATATCAGATATACAACTCTACTACATCACGACTCGAATGTCTATGGAAAAAAGTATATTGAATCTCCTGTTAAATTATTTTAAAGTGCCTATGACTAATATTGTAAGGGTATTGAAATGGTAGTTTTTAGCCTTTTACATTCATTCATTCATTCAGAGTTTTTCATTCATTCGTTGACAGAAATTGAGCTTAGAGCAAGTATTAAGCTGTAGATTATCGTAGCATGAGAAATTATTGATAACAGATTAATAATACATATATCAGATTTGTTTCGTGAAGAAAACCTAATTTCATCTTTTTTTCGTTGGGATACAAAAAACCGTGAGACGCAAACTTGATTTAGTGGCGTGACACGTTTTCAGAGTCGGTCACTTTGTTCTCATTCGCTAGGTGGAAAGGTGCCACCACCCCTCCTTTTCTAATGCTGGCTAGTGCACCTTTTCCGCACTCATATACCTATAAGTCAACATAATTATAATGACATATATAATCAGGTAATGAAGAAATCATTAAGGTGAAACAAATTGAAAAAAAAAGTGGCAATATATCACGATGATAGAGGTAATACATACCCAGGGGCCGTTCCATCAATCCATCTGTATGTACCATCCTCATCCATGTCTTCTAAGCCGATGTAATATTGACCTATACTAGTTGTTAATAATTTCCCAGCTATGAAATCCTGTATATGTTGTAAATATAAAATTATGAATGCCGATGCTTACATCAAAGTGGCATTAGTACAATCACCATTAGTACTCAAAAGCTGACTACGATTATGCCAAGTGAGGACTTCGGTTATAGCACTAAAAACTGCATGAAAGCTAGAATTTGCACTTGTTATAGTCAAACAGTTGAGAGCAAAATTTAATATTCAAATAATGAAGAAAAAATTATTTGATGCTGTTTTCTTTTCTTTGTCTACCAAGGATTTTTCAGGGAGGACAAATATCATTATGTGTATCTTTTGGGGCAAACTTGCAGAAGACCATAAAACACCCCTTAATAATTTTCTAACAATTTCATTTGTTTGGTATTACCAGAGTATTTTGCGCCATATATCCAAAATATAGATTTAAATATAAAGTTTATAATAACTATCTTTTGAAATAGTAGAGTTATTTTAAGTTTTTGAAGTTTGAAGTTTTATTTATTTCACATTTAACATAAAACACCTTTTTTTTTTTTTTTTTTTTTAATACAGGCGTATAAGAGTAAATTTCACACAAGAAAAAAAATATACAAAAAATAAAAGATTTCAAATCAAGTATAATGTACCAAAAATAAATACGAAATTTCGAAATATATAGATAAGACAGGCAAGGTAAAAAAAAAAAAATCAAATGTGGGGAGCCTAAATAAAAAGCATAGCTTGTATGTGAATAGCTCCCGTATAGTAGGTCTGAATTTAGAAGGCGAAAACGGAGTAGTATAGTATGAGATTCTATAGACGTACATGGAGAGTGATTTTGAGAAGAAAAGACTAATTCAGTATACGGGGATGTGCCGCTCTAATGGGTTACTTTTTGCCAAAAGATCTCCAAACAGGGGGTTTGATTTTGTGCTGCAAAATCCCTAAAAGTGCCCCCATTTTTCAAAACTTTACCTTAAACATAGGTTACTACTTTGTTCTGGATAATATCTCACCTATAATCTCGCTAATTTAAAGTGAAAAATCCAGATGCAAAATCCCGCAAAAATATTTGAAATCATTTCGCTTTTTCATCCAAAGTCCTCGTCGATGGTCTCACAGATTTATCTATATCATTAATTTGAGCTCCGCTTCTAAATGATTAATAAACAGGTAATTCTACCCCCCCCCCCTCCCTCCTTGCGCGTACGCAAAACAAGATTCTGGGTTTAGATATAAACGAAGGATCATATGATTCGTTGATCTCAGCCTTGGCAATATTTCACTGCCGTATTTGGTCTGAATAAGTACAAAATTACCAGAAATCCTGATACTTCATAGAATTAGTCTGCAACGTTCCATTAGAAAAAATACATATCGTGTTTAATTACACGTTTTGCTCAATAACAACTTATAATTATATAATGTAATAGACAGTAAAAGTACGTACGTACATTTTGTTCAGCTGATGTGATGATTGGCATGTCACCCCCTAAGCTTTGACAGAATGCACGTGCTCCAGAGAATGTCCTGCCGATTCTATAGAAGACATACTGATAGCCACCAAACACATCCAACCCTGATGTAGAACACTCCTGACATTTAACTGTAAGATAATACGATACAATGTATCAACGCGGTAATCTTCGCGGTCGGGATTCACCATAAACCCATATTGGTAAATGCTCACTTGCTGCAGGGAGGGGAAAGAAAGGAGTCGAAACTCTTAATGTATTCAAACGCATTCGTAAGTTATAAAGCGTAACAATGGGATGTGTAACATTCCACTTGGCTTTGAAGTTCCATGCTCCAAACCGCGCTTCCACTGCGGGGACTTTCGGAGGCCAGGCACCAGTTTCACATGTAATACAAAATATTAAATTACAGGCCAAATTTAAGTGTAAATTATATCTTTATATGGGGATATTATTGGGAATAGTGCATCGAACAGTTTTCAAATTTAGTACTCGACCCTTCCTATAACTTGTGTGCCAGAGTTGGGAAAAGAAAAATTAGATTCTGACAAAAACTCAATATTTTAGGATAATTAATGCGCTAATTTGTGCATGTTTTAATGTCCCGTTATTTAATCCATGATTTACAATCTTCGATAACTTTAAGTTTGCTACTGCGTGTTTTCGCGTGTTTTTAATTTTTGCAGTTGGAAAAAAAGGATGAATTACACAAATTTGTGTTCGCTTGGTCTACCCATTACACATTCGACAATTGATGAGAAATCACTGAAACGGACAGCGAACAGTTGCTGGGATACCGTTTTCTGATGTGGGAATTCTTAATCCTGAAATTTCATGCGCTCTTTTATCTCACCACCTGGTCAACAGTTGCAGATTAGCGCATAACTTTTCGGCGGCTTTGAGCATGGGGTCAAGGGAAAGCGGCTGGATTCCACTCCTTTCTTTCACCTCCCTGCTTGCCGGTAACATCCTAAGACAAGGCTTATTGCCAAAATTTCTACCTCTCCATTCCCCTAGGCAGGCGCGTACGCAGGATTTTTTTTCGAGGGGGGGAGGGGGGTTTACATTTTTAAATCGGGCCGAAAATTTCGCAACGATTCGGCCAGCCTCTGAATAAGCGGGGAGGGGGGGGGGGGGGGGGGGTAAGAGGACCCTTTTTTTTTGGGGGGGGGGGGTCTTGAAATTTGTCATTTTGCTCCTTGGGGGGGGGGGGAGGGGGGGGTAAGGTGAATTTGTTTAGGTCAGCCATTGGTATAATTAATAAAAAAAATAAAAAAGGGGGGGGGGGGGGGTTTCCGCCAAAATACACACATAAAAATTACCAAAGGGGGGGTTCAATCCCCTAACCCCCCCCCCCCTGCGTACGCGCCTGCCCCTAGGTGTAATCAATTGGTACCTGACAATGCCGAGGAATTTATAATTGTCGAGCCCACAGGGACAGCAATTTTAAAGACCGTCAATACTAATGGGCGAGAAGGGATTAGACCACACAGCGAGGTCACTGACAGGTGGCTATCTTATTAACTCAGCTCTCAACTAACAGCAGAAAAAGAGGATCATGGGGGACCAACAGGCACCGATTAGGGAAGTTTTCTATATACAGTGCGTCCCAGAAAAAACGAAACCGAGAAGTATAGATGTTTTATCATAACTTAATCACAACCATAATTAATGAATGATACATATTTGGAAAGCTTAGAGTCTCCTCTTTCAGTTGATGCTACTCAGATGATGCATATTTTACGCATGAGTGATTAAAAGCAATTTGAAGGAAGGAAACCAAAAAGACATTTTGCGGGCGGTATCTGAAAAATCCACATTTCTAGAAAGTTGAGTTTCTTCCCTTTCATATGACACCTCAATCAGGAAAAATGAGCGAGGAATAACAAAGTTCTGTTTGTTTAAAGTAGCCCTTACATTCTCACAATTTTCACAAACGAATTCGTTTTCACAGGGTGCCTGCCGTAGCAAAAAGCAGATTTGACAAAAGACTTAACTCCGTTTCGTTGACAATCAGCCATGCATGAAGACTCTCGTCTACGACTGATTGTCAACGAAACGGAGTTAAGTCTTTTGTTAATTTCGTTTATTGATACGGCAGGCAGCCAGTGAAAACGAATTCGTTTAATAAAATTATGGAAATGTAAGCACTACTTTAAACAAACAGAACTTTGTCATTTCTCGCTCATTTTTCCTGATTGAGGTGTCATATGAAAGGGCAGAAACTCAACTTTTTAGAAATGTGAATTTTTCTTCGAAATTCAAATACCGCCCGCCAAATGTCTTTTTGGTTTCCTTCCTTCAAATTGCTTTTATTCACTCATGCGTGAAATATGCATTATCTGAGTAGCATCACATGAAAGAGGAGACTCTAAGCTTTCCAAATATGTATCATTCATTAATTATAGTTGTGATTAAGTTATGATAGAACATCGATACTTCTCGGTTTCGTTTTTTCTGGGACGCACTGTAGAGGGAGCAAGTAGCTACAAGTAGGACAGTGGGGCTTTAACAACTTGAAAGGGGCGTTGTGGCGTGCGCCTCTAATCCGGCTAAAAGAGAAGTTACAAACTGATTGACCCGAATTCACAAAGGAGGTTTGTCGACAAACTGAGGTTTATGTACGTCATATGACGCGTTTTTACGCGTTTTTACAAGTTTGTAAAAACGCGTCGAAACGCGTCATATGACAAACGAAAACCAAGGTTTGTCGACAAACCTCCTTTGTGAATTCGGGCCATTCAGTCGAGGACGCAGGTTCGAAACCGAGTCACGATTTTCGGATGGTGACACTAAAGGTCGATCCCCAGACGTAAATAATCATATCTGATTGATACACGTCTGTAAAAGCCCAATTACAAACACGCCTACCTTGGCTTTAAAAATAGGACCAAATCATTATTATTCCTACTGTGTTATGCTACGGTCACAAAGGTTCGTACGAACGGTATTTTCGTACGAATCTCCCTGTTTTTCCATTGTCTTCACGAATTTCCATTGTATGAAAATCGTTCGTACGGCGTTCGTAGCAGTTCGTAATGTCATTTGTGACCGAGGCTTTAGGCAACTATATGTTTTTGTCAATGTATAATAAGTTCAGTCTACCGAAATTTAAGCAGGGCCTAAAAAATAAAAATGTATTGCCCTTTAGCTGCCAGCACCTGGGTCGGTCGGTCAATTATTTTTCCCTCGTTGGGCTGATATGTATCAACAATATTATCACGAAAAAACATAAAAATACATACAAATTTAGATATTAACAAATTGGATAAGGAAGAAAAGATAGGAAACATCAACAAAATATTAATCATTTAGATAGATACGCTTTAGTTCACATTAATGCTGTAGGAACTCATGTTATTCACATCTGGTAAATTAATAAGGAGATTAAGCTCCAAAAAATACATGTTTGAAGTATGAAAACATAATTTCATTCTGACCATCCTGTGGACACATTTGGTATATGTTAACCTAACCAGAGCCAGGAACATACAGTAACTTTGATACAAACCTCTTGAAGACGAAAGAATCCATATCAGAGTAAGAGGCAGGAACACCCTAAGCCATCCAAGTACTGTATCCCCAGACATTGTCAATATCACAAGAACACACAGAGTGAGATGCAGTGCCCAAAAGTGAAGTCCAATATTGAATATCTAAATTCCCTTCTGTGTACACATAACAACACAGATTGCGCTTGGAGTTATATCAATTATGGCTATATATCCTGGAACGACAGAGCAGCTTGGAATGACCTGTGGTATGATTCCAGTTCCCAATTATTGTGACTGAGTATTGAAAAGGAAGTCGATTATGCCAAGCAGGCGCGTACGCAGGATTTTTTCAAGGGGGGGAGGGGTTTTAACATTTATAAATCGGGCCGAAAATTTCGCAACGACTCAGCCTGCCGCTGTATAAGCGGGGGGAGGGGGGGGGGGGGGGGGGGGGTAAGAGGACACTTTTTTTTGGGGGGGGGGTCTCGAAATTTGAAAATTTGACATTTTGCTCCGTTGGAGGGGGGGTAAGGTCACCTTTTTTAGGTCAGCCATGGGAATATTTTGTTTTTAATTAAAAAAAAAAAAAAAAAAAAAATCCAAAGGGGGGGTTTTAGGGGGGTTATGGCAGGGCCCTGGGAACGATTTAAAAAAAAAAAAAAAAGCGTCATTTGTGGCTGTCGGCTGTGTGACAATTTCGTACACGAAGCATAATGATATACATTAAATATATCAGACAACAAAAAAATTGCAGGGGGTGCTGTGCACCCCCTGAAGAATTTCCAGGGGTGCTGCAGCACCCCCAGCACCCCCGCTTCCCAGGGCCATGGGTTATGGGGGGGGGGGGGGGGTTTACACACACAAAATTACCAAAGGGGGGGGTTAACCCCCCAAACCCCCCCCCCCCCCCCCCTGTGTCCGCGCCTGGTGCCAAGTATCAAATTAGAGTCAATGTACTTCCTCCTTGTGGGTTAACACCCCTAAACAGAGGGTGGTAGTACGTACATGTACGAGAGCTACCGAGGCATGATGAGGTGTACCGCGCGAAGTGAAATAAATCATATTTTCGATAACACATTCGTGGTAGAACCGTGAACAGGTTTCTCTTTGTGAATCAGTCATGTGATTCACGGACAAAGAGACACTTGAATATGCTATTGTGATTATCAGGGAAAAAAAAACTCAATCAAGGTCATATTTACACACCATGACGCGGGAAAGCCGAGTAGGACTTATTTGTACAAAGTTACTTCCGTTTTCCACGCTCATCGTTATTCATTTATTTATATTTTTAGTTTTTATTTCGACAGGTTGGTCTTATTTCAAGTCCATTTCTGGACCTGCTCTCCTAGAGAGCCCTCAATTCACATACACATATTTACAATAAAAACATAAATTCAAAACAAAAATACGAATGTACAAATATACATGGCATATACAATAATTTAACTCAAATTAATATCAAGAAGAAAAAGGGAAAAAAGATTCAATATAGGCAACATAATAACTGACACATAAGAGAAGACAAAAATATCAAATTGAGAAAACTTAATGAAATGTGATTAATAAATGTTAAAGTAACGTCAAAAGATGTTAAAAGATAAAACTGAAAAGTTGAATACACTTTTTGAACCTCAGCAAAGACTTACAGTTTTGAATATTACAGGGTGATTTATTATGTTATTTAGCCCCTGAAACCGCAAAGGTTTTCATTTAAAAATCTGTTTTACATTTTGGAATAAATAATGGACTGTTTACAGCAGAATAGAATATCATACCGGTCTATTACTAAATACATGGATTGAGATATGGTGGTGAAAGGCCGTTGATGATTTTGAAAATCAAGATGCATTTCTGATATTTTATTCTTTCCTCTACTTGCCATTTCAATTTACTCATTAAAATATCTTGGGCTGTAATATATTCGGAACGAAGAACTAATCCTGCATATCTACTTTGTAATTTTTGCAACTTTGTTAGATTTTGTTCGGAAGTATTTTCCCATATTAAATTACAGTAGTTTAAATGCGGTAGGATAATACAAAAAAAGTGACACCAAGAATCGCATCAAGAAAGCAGGGGCAGCTTTCCAAAGGCTCAATAACATCTAGACATCAACAAGCATTAGTAGCCACACGAAGATGCAATTGTATCAAACTCTCATCCAGGCGCGGATCCAGGATTTCTTAGGGAGGGGGGGGGGGGCCAAATTTGAAAATTATGCGAGCCAAATATTGGTACGTAATGGTGACCAACAGTGACGTAATGCGGGGGGGGGGGGGTCGGTGCAGGGAGGGGCGAGTTTCCCCTAGTCTGCAAGCACAAACCCTGGTCAGTCGTAAAAGTGAGTCTGCACTATAAGACTACCATAGACCATGTACTGTAGCTGCTCCTGACACAGCCAGTAGGTAGCTGGGCTAGACTTCTCTCAAGGCACAATGATTTTTTGATTAAGTGTCAAATTAGGGTCTGTGCCTGCAGACTAAGTTTCCCCCTCCCTCTTCCGCGAACGTTTCATTAAATTATTAGAGAAAGAAGACGATTCCTTGTACCATTCTCAAAAATAATTCTCGTCTGAATTAAGTTTTTCCCCTCCCGCGCAAAGCGCGGAAAATTTTACGATTTATTAAATTATTACGATTCTTTTGGAGAGTTCTCGACTCTTAATCCTCGTCTGAATTATGGTTCCCCCCTCCCGCGCTTCGCGCGGAAGCTTTTTAAGTTTCCTTTAATCATTAGAGAAAGAAGACGATTCGTTGTACCCTTTTCGACAAAAATCCTCGTCTGAAATCAGTTTTCCCCCTTCCGCGCGAAGCGTGGAAGCTTTTACGATTCATTAAATCATTAGAGAAAGAAGACGATTCGTTATACCCTTCTCGAAAATAATCCTCGTCGGAATTTAGTTCCCCCTACATCCCGCGCGAAGCGCGGAAGGTAACATTAAATCATTAAAGATTCGTATTACCGTTCTCGCCTCTGAATCCTCGTCTGAATTCAGGTTCCCCCCCCCCTCCCGCGGTTTGTGCGGAAGCTTTGACGTTTCACAAGAAAATGTTACGAAAATTTTACGATTTATTAAATTATTACGATTCTTTGGAGAGCTCTCGACTCTTAATCCTCGTCTGAATTCAGGTTCCCCCCCCCCCTCTCGCGCGAAGCGCGGAAGCTTTTACGTTTCATTAAATCATTAAAGATTCGTATTATCGTTCTCGCCTCTGAATCCTCGTCTGAATTCAGGTTCCCCACTCCCGCGCTTCGCGCGGAAGCTTTGACGTTTCACAAGATTATGAGAGAAAGAAGACGATTCGCTGTACCGTTCTCGATTCTTAATCCTTGTCTGAATTCAGTTCCCCCCCTCCCCTCTTGAGCGAAGCTTTGACGTTTCATTAAATTATTAGAGAAAGAAGACGATGCGTTGTACCGTTCTCTATACTCTTAATCCTTTTTTCAAAGGTTTTCTTTGTCTGCTCCTTTTTCTTCCTACGTCCTCTTCCGAATTGGGGGGACCGCCCCCCCCCCCCCTGGCTACGCGCCTGCGGTCAGATAAACACATTTTGATACCTTGTCCGACCCCGCAAGCTCAGGGGTTTAAGGCAATAAATTGCGGTCAGATAAGCATTCAGGGGCCCGCCTTAGGGCCCCTGGTGGGGTCGAGGCGGCTGAGCCGGCCCCGGAAGCTCAGGGGTTTTAGGCGTTTAATTAAGGTCAGATAAGCATTTTTTGTTATACCTTATTATTTTATGACACTGGCAGGTCACTATTTGGCGTGGGTTTCAGGGGGGGCCCCAAAAGATCAGGGGTTTTAGGCATTAAATTACCGTCAGATGAGCATCTAAGGGCCCGCCGTAGGGTCCTAGGTGGAATCCAGGGGCAGAGCCCCCGGGAGCTTAGGGGTTTTAGGCATTTAATCACGGCCAGATGAGCATATTTAGATGCCTCATTAATTTTTAACACTGGCAGTTAACTATTCTTTCTTTCTTGCTCTCATTCTATTTTATTTCTCTTTAATATACTTTTTCAAAAAAGTGGGGGGGGGGGGGGAGCTCGCGGCTCCCAATCCCCGCCCCATCTCGGGCCTGACATGTACTAAAAAGTGAGGAAAAATCTCGGAAATTATGTCATTTCTTTCCCTTTCCTTCCTTCTCTCTTATTTTTTTGATTGAGGGGGGGGGGGGGGGGTCAACAGCATGGGAGGCAAGGCCCCTTCGGCCCCCCCCCCGATTTCCTTCTTCCCCCTTTTCTTTTTTTTCTTCCTCTTCTTTCTTTCCCTTCTCTCCTCTTTCCCTTTCCCTTCTTTTCCTTTCTTCTCTCTTTTTTTTTTTTTTTTTTTTGTTGCGGGGGGGGGGGGGGCAAGGCCCGCTCGGCCCCCCCCCCCCGTGGATCCGCGCCTGCTCTCATCCTCTCAATACTGCTTTATGGGGCAGAATCCTGGACATTTAGAAAAGAAGATAGCAACAGACTTCAACATGTTTGAAATGGCATGCCTCCGTCGCACAATGGGGGTGACAAGACTAAACAAGATCCGAAACACACACATCAAAGAATCCCTCAACCTCGATCAAGATGGTCTGGACAAAGTCTCCACTAAAAGACTCAATATTTTGGCCACGTCTTAAGAATGAAACCCACAAGATATACCCCCAAATTGCAAAGGAAATGTCACAGGAAATCGACCCAGAGGCCGTCCACCCAAAAGATGGCTTGACTGCATCTCAGAGGACTGCAAAGCAAGATCCATAACAAGGCTGACAGATGCATCAAGACTATAGTCCGGCAGCCAAACCCGGATTTGGGGCCTAACCTTGTTTTGGTGAAATAATTTTTTTTTTTTAATGGATTCTGATTGTCTAGGTATCCACTGTGAACAAGCAAAAAACTGGAGCTCTGTCAGCCTTGAGCAATTTGAGATATAAGCAAAAACAAAATGGCCGCCAAAATGGCGTTTTCTGCTCTAAAAATAGGTGAAAATGTATACTTTGTCACGTTTATTGCTGCATTCAGAAACCTTTTCTGATTTTTTTTTACCAGATATGATATATATGATACATATTTTGATAATTCTAAATATTATTTTAGATGGCAGAGCAATTTATACATTATTTATACAGGGTGATTCATAAAAAAGTGTACAAGAGATTGGCTGTTTGCGATTTCTACTTCGATCACAAGCAATCAATGTATACACACTCTGGCAACATATTTTGTGATGTATATAAGCTGCATTTAAATTAAAGCTAATTGATGTAGCCTATCATCATATCGCCTTTAGCAATTTGTGATTATAAGCAAAAACAAAATGGCCGCCAAAATGGCGTTTTCTGCTCTAAGAATATGTGAAAATATATACTTTGTCATGTTTTATTGCTGCATTAAGAACCCTTTTCTGATTTTATTACCAGATATGATATATATGATATATATTTGGATAATTCTAAACGTGGTTTTAGATGGCAGAGCAATTTATACATTTATACAGGGTGATTCATAAAAAAGTGTACATTTCTACTTCGATAACAAGCAATCAATGTATACACATATACGCTGCATTTTAATTAAAGCTAATTGATGTAGCCTATCATCTCAAAGCAAATGTATTTGTAGAGATACCCTGTTGAACATACACACATCTATGATGAACTGCTACGATTCAAGAAGTCTGCAGCTGTAGAGGCAGGGAAAAACACTGAACTGACAGCATTATCAAGTGCTGAAGATGGTCTTGTTCAGATCGTAGTTGACAACTTTAATGCAGATGTTTCATCTCAGAACGGTAAATTGTCAACACATTCCCTTGTAGTTCTCATGATCCAGCCAGATACAAGCATGCACCATGATGACCAGCAAGTGATTTCACGACTGAAGAAGGCTGAGATGTCTAGAGATATTGACTGCAAGCTTGACATCGTGAGATACAATGGTCCAAGGAAACCAGATATGCCACCTGTCAAGAACCAAGTTCCACCACTTTGTTCTCGCTCATAATTCTCGACAGAGACCTAATAAGTGTGACCTCAGGTTCTTGACAGATGTTGTGAGCGTGATAACTGTCCTGAATTCAATGGATATAATACGCATTTGTGTCGCGATCAAGGAGAAGCCACACAACCATAAACTAAAGCAGTGTATCTATCATTGATTGATATGCCACCAGCACATCCAGACACAATTATGACAGCCATGAGCAAATCACAGCAGTTAACATAGAAAACTGGTCAATGTTTCACTGTCTTCATTGCAGATCAACAACTGTACAGGGTTGCAGTAGAGGTACAACCTGATCAAACCAGTACTGATAATGATGCTCTATGTACGGGCTGAACGAGAAGGTGATTGGTCACTACACCTGGATGCAGTGAAGCTTATGGGGCCCTACTTCTTTGCGTCGGACATTTAAACTACGCGCGAATGGGTTATTCTACCTTCGACGCATGGAAGCCCTACCAGGAAATGCACTCCAGCATTCCATGAAAGGGTCTCATGTGATGAGACCCACTCAAGGCTTATGGAATGGCATATGAAGTGACATGTTCATCGAGACAACATTCATGCGATATGGGCATGGTAAAGCGGGTGTGATTGGCATCACTCTAAAGCCAGAAACTCTCAAGACCTGGGCCCTTAGCTTGCACATAAGTATGTATCAGACTTGTGGAAGACGTTTCAACTCTGAGAGACAAGTCAGCTAGTTCTAAAACAGTACACAAAGAAGAGGCTCCATGCAGCAAGGATATCTGCAGACCAAGGTGACAGAGACGGGTTGCGCAGAAAACTGGATGTGAGCATCGATCCAATGGACCCAAAGAAGCACCCAGCGAACATAGTCAATGTGGTCAATGGACGGATCGCTCCTGAATTAGTGAATGTTGACAGAGCAGTTGGAACTGGTGCTCAGCAAATGGGTGAGTTTGAACGGAAATTGCCTGGAGGTTTCTACGAAACAATTTCGAAGAAAGTTCAAACCATGGCTGTCATGAAGAAATCAATTGACGTAGGCGATTCCAAGGTATACAATACCAAGTTGATATACTCTCGCATGATAGGTCTACAAGCAAGTTCCAGAGATGTTGAATGTCATGATGTAATGTCATGCGAGCTGTTGCCAGTTCCTACAGCTCTGTTTGATGAGATATGGGTATCTAGAAGTCCAAAGCCGCTTTGAAGAACCAGACAAAGGTTGAAGTATCAGCTAGACATGCAACACTTGAAGAAACGTGTAGAGTGATCGATGGCTGTGCTCTCCTTTGGATTCCTAATTGGCCTTCATCATCACCAACACGACAACCAACAGTGATGGACTTTGTATCGAAATTCAAAGGCAAGATTGAAGAGAGACTAAAATCCGGTGATGTGTACTTGGTCTTTGACAGGTACAATGATTACAGCACCAAGTGTGCAACCAGGATATCGAGAGGCAATGATGGTTGCAGAGTTTTCCAACCGAGTCCAACTTCACCCCCTTCCGTCTCAGAAACTGACTCTGACAGTCACAGAGAACAAGAAACAGTTGATTAACATCATTTGTCAACATCTGCAAGGCGATGCAGGTTTCATCCTAAAACACAAGCTTGTGATCACCAGCCAAGATGGCACTCCTGTTGAACTACCGGTAGGTCCAGGTGGTGTTCCAATCCAACGGCACGATATGGCCACATCTCATGAGGAGGCTGATGTGATTATTGTGCAGCAGGCTATCATGCTTGCAGATGAAGGAAGATCCATCAGGGTGCTTGCAGACACAGATGTCTATGTTCTTCTGCTTCATTTCTACCAAAAGCAAGGCCTTCAGTCACCCTTGATAATATGGAGTCGCCCATCAGAGACAGATCTGTAATCGATATACATGCCACAGTGGACAGACAGAGAGACATCATCCCTTCTATGTTAGCAGGTCACCCATTGGCAGGTTGCGATACTGTTGGTGCTCATTTTGGAGTTGGCAAAGGAACTTTGCTAAAAGTGCTGCAGCAGAAAAATGGGTTCCCATTGCCATCGATTGGAGACATGCATGCAGATATGGCCGACGTGATGAAAGATGCAACAGCGCTCATAACATCATGCGATGGACAACCCAAGGCTACGACACTGTCAAATGCCTGACTGAATGTGTGGACTACACGGGTCGGGAAAGTAGGAGCTACCAACACTCCAAATATTGCTGCAATGCCACCAACAACTGAAGCTTTCAAAGAGAATGTTAAGCGTGCCCATCTTCGAATATGGATTTGGAAGAGTGCTTTGGAATTGAATCCATCGACAGTGCGTGTCTTGCATCCTTGCGTTGTCTAAATGATCAGACTCGGGCAGCAAAAAATGTAAATAAAAATGACAGTGATGCGTAGGCTCAGTTCAGCAAAGGAAGAAAAGGCGTATCCTTAAAAGAATTGCGTACAAGATGAATTGTGAAGGTGAAATTCCTAATATCGATATCTAAAGTGACCTACGCTATAAAACGGTAACACATTCATGAAAGAAGAGTGATCAAATTATAATTGTTCATGTATTGGTATCTTAGGAATTCAAATTGTATTGTGAAAACAAATGTTTATTACTATAGACTATTGATAGAAATTGTGTGGTTAGCTAACATTGCCGCCCTTTTGAATATGTAAATGAGCAAAGAAACAACGGCCGGCAAAGTCAAATATCCAAATCATTTCATCTCTGATCATGTCGGGGCATCTGGTTTCATGTTACAATGGTTTACATGAAGTACCAGCAGTATACTACTCTGCCAATTTCCGTAATGTATAATACTTATGGCAAATGTTGCTTAAAATGTATCATTTTGGTGGCCATTTTGTTTTTTCCCATTATCTAAATTAGTCATTATTGACAAATGAGTATAACATAAGTATTTGGTACACTTAGGTATTCTAGAATTGAAAACATAAGATAGAAAGAAATGAGTTTAATACTATATTATTGTGATTCTAAGCTTTATAACAGCTGGCATTTATCCGCCATTTTGAATATGCAAATTAGCAACAAATTCAATGGAAAATATGCTAATTATGTCTATCTATGTTCATGTATGATCATCAGGAATGTGCTGACAATGGTCTTCGTGAATTATAAGCACACCACTCTGCCAATATTTCGTAATGTATTATGAAATAATTCAAATTTTACTGAAAATAGGCTATTTTGGCGGCCATTTTGTTTTTGGCCATATCTTAAATTGCTCAACACTGACAAAGCTCCAGTTTTCTGTTTGGTCATCTGCAATGCCTAAGGAAACAGAATCCATCAAGAAAAAAACTTATTTCAACAAAACGAGGTGTAGCTCAGTGGCTGCCGGACTATAGCTGCAGACAGAAATACTTGGCATATCTTCACCATGCAAAAGCCATCACGCGTACGAGGCCCCTGGCCTGCGTGGACGGCATAAGTCAAGTCAATCAAATTCTTACGGGAAATATAATGGCGTATCCGTCCAATCATGGACCTATTACGGATGGACATTCATCGTTTTCTTAACGAATTAATTGTGATTGTCTCCGTCAATGTAATCTCAATAACATTCTTTACATGTTTCGTCACTTTGATCTCATGATGGTCACCGCCAAAAAGCCGGGACAGAATAAAGATAGTGATTTTACACATGTCAATCTACATGCGCAGGAGATAATAACTCGCCTAAATCATGGAAAATCGATTTGCAGTTCTGACTTATAATCGGAAATTGTTGTTCCGTGTACTGTACATGTATTTTATTTTGAAAAAACATGTTGATATTACCAGATAGAGGTTATTTTTGGATTTTGGGGTTGTGATTTAAAATCCCGTTTCCCCCTATTTCCTCATAATATTCCAGAGTTACAAAGCACAGGGCTTATGAAGATCATGGCCGTTTTATAAGGTCATGGATGTGTGCGAAGGTGTGCGAATCAGTAACAATACATTTCATATCACCACAATCGTCTGCTTTTCAACTTTGCTGCTCCCCATTGGGGATGCTTTCATTTAAGACACACTCTTACAGAGCACACCATCCAAACAAAACCCAAGAGAGGGAAACTGCTCCTTTGTCAATGACCGAAAATGCTTACGCAGTCGTTAGTGTTAAAACAGCTGAATTTTCTCATTAAGATGCACATAATCAGAAGGCGGCGACTATCACTGGATCAAAGAAAGAATCACGTTAAATGTTCATCCGTAATAGGTTCATGGTCTAATGCAGGCAATCGTACTCGATACTTTCTTAACCAATTCTATTATATGTAGCGACAATGTTAGACATTTGTCTAGAGTTACACCTAGATATTACATATTTTCGACTGTGTCGAGTATATTATCACTGTAATGAATACAAATATTAATATTTTGAATTTTTCTTTTAGAACCAAAAGCATTGTTTCGGGCTTTATTTACATTTAAAACATTTTATTGTTACGATACTGGAAAGGTCTTTTTGAAGATTTCATTTACAAACTTTATAATTCTTTCGATGATGAAACACTGCCGTGTCATCGGCACATGAAGAGTTTAATTCCTAAAGGAGATAAATCCATTTTTGATGAAAATTGAGTTATTGATTTCAGTACATTGTTTACTTCAGAGCCCGTCTTTCAACAAAAGTATTTACCTAAATTTTGTGAACAATTATGAAAAATGCACCTTATAATATCACTTTTCCATAGACGCCTGGTCAAAATGTAGTGAACAAATTCTACTTTCTCTGAAATTACAAAAAAGGATTTAGCTCCTTTTTGAATGAATCTCTTCATTTATAAGGATTTTTTTGTCTTAGAATGGAGTTGCAGATTACAAATAATTATCATTCACGAAGAGGCAAAAAATAAATGGCCCCAGAATTGATCCTCGTGGAGTCCCTGATTTCACAGTTGAAAAATTACTCTTCGTCCATTGCAAGAATACACATTTTTGCCTGTTGGATATAGATATGACTCAAACCATTTAAGTTCAACTCCCCCAATTCCATACAATAACATTTTCTGAAGAATCAAGCGGTGTGGTATAACGTCGAACGCCTTTTCAGGCAGGCGCGGATCCAGAGGGGGGGGGGGGGCGAGCGGGCCTTGGCCCTCCCCCCCACCCCGCAAAAAAAAGGAGAGAGAGAGAAGGAAAAGAAGGGAAAGGGAAAGAGGAGAGAAAGGGGGAAAAAAGAAGAGGAAGAAGAAAAGAAAAGAGGGAAGAAGGAGATCGGGGGGGGGGGGGGGGGGCAAAAGGACTTGCCTCCCAGGCTGTTGCCTCCCCCTCCCCCCCCCCCCCCCAGTCAAAAAATAAAAGAGAAGGAAGGAAAGGGAAAGAAAAAGAGGAGATAAAGGGAAGGACAAAAGACGAAGAAGAAAAGAAGGGGGATATCAGTTGCAATTTTCCCGCCAACAAGTTGTGGATCGGGGGGGGGGGGGGCAAATGCCCTAGCCTCCCCCCCTCCCCCCCCCCCCCCCCCCGTCCCCGCTAAAAAAAAAGAGAGAAGGAAGGAAAAGGAAAAAAGGAGAGCTACAAGGGAACAAAAAGGAGGAAGAAAAAAAAAAAAGGAGAAAAAAAGCGGAGATTAGTTGCGGTTAATCCCGCCAACAATGTGTGGAGCGGGGTGGGGACCAAAATGACCTTGCCCCTCCCCCCCCCCCCAGCAAACCTAAAAGAGAGATAAGGAAGGGAAGGGAAAGGGAAAGAGGAGAGAAAGGGAAAGAAAAAAAAAGAGAATGAAGAAAAGTAAGGGATATCAGTTGCAATTTCCCCGCCAACAAGGTGTAGATCGGAGGGGGGGGGGGGGGGGGGGGGGGGTGAGCTTTCGAGAAATAGAATTCAAACGTGGTTTATTTCTAATTCCATAACGGTGGTTTACAAATAATGCTGAAATGAGATAATTTTCCGAGATTTTTCCTCACTTTATGCGTTTGTTGGAAAATGACAATTTCCTAAATTTACAGCCAGGCAAGAAAATGCTTCTTGAGATGCCTACATATCAGGGCCCGCGAAATGGCGGGGATCGGGATCCTCGAGCCTCCCCCCCCCCCACACTTTCTTTGAAAAAGTATATTAAAGAGAAATAGAAAGAAAGAGAGCGAGAAAGAAAAAATAGTTAACTGCCAGTGTCACATTAATGGGTATCAAAATATGCTCATCTGACCATGATTAAATGCCTAAAACCCCAAGGGCTCTGCCCCCCTGGATTCTACCTAGGGCCCTAAGGCGGGCCTTGAGATGCTCATCTGACGGTCATTTAATGCCTAACACCCCTGATCTCTGGAGGCTCTGCCCCCTGGACCCAATGCCAAATAGTGTCCTGCCAGTGTCACAAATAATAAGGTATCAAAAATGCTCATCTGACCGTAATTAAACGCCTAAAACCCCTGAGCTTCCGGGGGCTCTGTACCCTGGACCCAAACAAGAGCCCTTAGGCGGGCCCCTTGATACTCATCCGACCGTAATTGAGCTCCTAAAACCCTTGAAATTCCGTAGCTCCGCCCCCTGAACCCCAAGCCAATTATTGACCTGCCACTGAAACAATTAGGTATCAAAATAATGCTCATCTGACCGTAATTAAATGTCTTCTTAAATCGTCTTCTTTCGCTAATGATTTAACGAAACGTAAAAGCTTCCGCGCTTCGCGCGGTACAACAAATCTTCTTCTTTCTCTAATAATTTAAGGAAACGTCTAAGCTTCCGCGCTTCGCGCGAGAGGGGGGGGGGGGGGGTAACTGAATTTAGACAAGGATTAAGTGTCGAGAACGAATCGTCTTCTTTCTCTAATGATTTAATGAAACGTCAAAGCTTCCGCGCTTTGAGCGGGAAGGGGGAACTGAATTCAGACGAGGATAATTTTCGAGAACGGTACAACGAATCGTCTTCTTTCTATAATAATTTAATGAAACTTCGAAGCTTCCGCGCTTCGCGCGGAAGGGGGGGGGGGAATTAATTTAGACAAGGAATAAGAGTCGAGAACGGTACGACGAATCGTCTTCTTTCTCTAATGATTTAATGAAACGTCGAAGCTTCCGCGCTTCGCGCGGTAGGGGGTGGGGAGGGGGAAACTGAATTTAGACAAGGATTAAGAGTCACAAACGATACAACGAATCGTCTTCTTTCTCTAATGATTTAATGAAACGTAAAAGCTTTCGCGCTTCTCGTGGGATGGGGGCAAACATAATTCAGACGAGGATTATTTTTGGGAATGGTACAACGAATCGTCTTCTTTCTCTAATAATTTATTGAAATGTCAAAGCTTCCGCGCTTCGCGGAGGAGGGAGGGGAAAAACTCGCCCCTCCCTGCACCCACCCACCCCTTATTACGTCATTGCTGGTCACCATTATGTACCAATATTTGGCTCACATAATTTCAAATTTGGGCCTCCCCCCTAAGAAATCCTGGATCCGCGCCTGTTTTCAGGTCAAGTAAAATGGCTCCAGTGACCAGACCTCTGTCCATATCATATTTCAGTCAAGAATGTTAGAGTTGACTGCCCGGGTCTAAACCCTGATTGACATTCACTTAACAAAGAATGTTTGTTTAAGTTATTATATACCTGGTTGTGGACAGCCTTCTCAAATATCTTCGAAATCGTAGGGAGAACAGAAATAGGTCGGCAGTTATAGTTAAATGCATTTTGTTTTCACCTTTATGAACAGGTTTTTTTTTAAAGCAAGTTTGAATTTATGAAGAAAGTACCCTTTTAGCAATGAACAATAGAACAATACTGTTAAGACTCTAGCTGTATGTCGGGCAGATATTTTGAGTAGCTTTCTCGGAAGATCATAAATATCAACTGCTTTTCAAACATCAAACTTGAGTAGCACTTGTAATACAAAACATTCTTCGATCTCTGTAAATTCGAAATAATGTTCTGTTTGCGTTAATGTTTCTCATGCATTTATTTTGAGATGAGAATCATTTGCTCCTGTTATTGGCTTTGAATTTTATAATAATTTCAATAAGCAATTCTGCTT
>JAVYIG010015318.1:0-36686 GCA_035222895.1 Strongylocentrotus droebachiensis
TACACTCTGCTAAATTAAGGCTTCAGGGAATGGCAGCTAGCTCGAAAATTCATTTTAAAGAAAACAAATAGAGTGTTTCCCTAAATCCATTTCTTTATAAATTGGTGTCGGTAACATATTATTCTTTCATATATTGGTTTGTGATAAAGGGTTTATCATTGTATACTTCTGAAATAACTAGACTTTTGAACAGTACGTGGCATCAACATTCATTTTGACAAGAACGTAGAGCAAAGTTTTAAGGGGCTATCAAACTAGCTCAATACTTTTCATTAACATTTGGTAATATTTGTCTCGGTTCAATTCCAGCGGGGTTTTTTTTTTTTTGGGGGGGGGGGAGCGAAAAGAAGAGGAGCGGAAGAGAGGGAAAGGCTTCATGTAAGAAAGTAATGAACGAAAGACCGACAGATAATGATGAAGAGAAAGAGGGGGACAGAGGTAGAGAGATGAGAGAGATAAGAGAAAAAATTAATAGAAAGAGAAAGATGAGAGAGAGAGAAAAAATGGTAGAGAGGGGGAAGGAAGAGGAACAATGAGAATTGGAGAGAAAGCGGGAGGAAGGAGGGAGGAAATGAAGGAGAGCTAATTATCACTAGCATGTCCCGCTCACACCAAAATAGAAAAAGGAAATAAAAATAGATATGAATGCTCCATATAGACCAAAGATTTTTTTTTAAAGAGTCGCACAGTCCTTTCTGACCATCCCACTTTGACAACTAGGCGGCACATTGGCCTAGATACCAAATTACCAATGATAGCGAAAATTGGTTAAAGCCCCCCCCCCCCCCCCCCCCCCCCCCCCCCAGAAAAAAAGGGGGCAATATTTAAATGTTATTTAATATGAAACATTAAAGAAATATCTGTGGTTAAAATAGATAGGATTTAGTTACTGGCAATCCGGGAGACTGGGAAAACAACATCATAAAGCATATCAAATGACAAGTATAGTGTATATGACCACAATAGTAGTTAAGGGGAATTGAGTGAGATCATTTCTTAAACTTATGCTGTTTCCCATGGGTGCTAAACTTATCCAAAGTCGAAAAATGTGGATTTCCTTCTTAATATTTGAGCAAAAGTCAATTCTAAAATGTGTTCTATATACCAGATTATACAAATTACAAAATCGAGATAAACATGGTCAACTCTCCAAAACTAATACAAACATTGAATGAGAGGAACAGTTCGGTGAACTTTCGAACAAAGTCTGAATAGAATTAAGAAAGTTATTGTTTTTTAAAGTTATCCTCAGTGAAACTCAAATTGGCAAATTGGCAAAACCTTGCGAGGTCCTCCCTGATTTGCTCTGTACAGAAAAATCATAAACTTCCATTTCCTTTATAATTATTTATGACATAATAGAACTGTTTCATACAGGGGCTGTATATATATAGAAACATATATTTACCATAATTATAAATAGGGTGCATGTAAATTTTCTTTTTGAGAAATAGATTGGTTTCATATAAAGGGGTTGTATATAGAAACATATTTACCATAATTATATTTAGGGTGCATCTAAATTCTCTTTATGAGAAATTGATTGGTTTCTTACAGCGGCTGTATATAGAAACATATTTACCACAATTATATTTAGGGTGCATGTAGATTTTCTTTAGGAGAAAATGATTTTTTTTTTTTTTTTTTTTGGGGGGGGTTATACAAATTGAGTAAGTTGGAGGGATCGAGCTCGCAAGATACGTCACAACCAACTTAATATATATCAGGGTGGACTTCCCCTTAATGTATTTAAGGAGCATTCATATAACAGACTCTCGGCTTTTAATTCATTTGCCCGGTAGATTCAGTTCAAATCCACCGCTGCCACCAACTTTAATCACAATAATCTTACAGTTAATTCACCAGCCGCAACATCGAAAGAGTGGCTGGGGGCGAGCGTTCAGTAAGCGACAGTATAGGCCTACTTTCCACCGAAGGGAAGAGCAGTGGTGCTTGAAGCTTATAAAATTATTTCTTACTTTCAGAAAGTTTCCGCTTAGCAGCATAGTACGATGATATGGTTGCACCAACAGAGCTGGCTGTTACGCACAGAGCTCCAGTGACCTTCAAAACATTTGGGGTAACATCGAAGAACGCAAAGTCCAGGACAAAGGTGACAAAGACTCCCGTGGTCGAAATGACGGAGACAACCGCAGCGTTTTCCGTCTGGAATGCGAGAGTGCAGGTCATGATCTGAAGATAGCCGATGATGCAGATAGTTAGGACCAAGAGACGATCGTATCCACAACGAGGGATGGACCACTCGTTGAGGGGCGCTCATCAGTGAGGCACATACCAAGGACGCCGATGCAGCCGTACGAAAAAGTAATAAGTGCGCGTGAACCTTGAGGCGGCCGAGCATTCGGAGTGACAAAAATGTAAGAGTCACAAACAAAGCGGCAGAAAAAGCTGAGAGTATCCAAATATATTGTTTTCACCGCTGCCGCTGCCAAGGAGACCCCCAAAGATAGGTGCTGGCTGGACAACAAGTAAAACACCGACCACACTGATACAACATGATACGGTGATTGGGATGGAACAAGTCTCCTTTAAACAGAGACACGCTAAGATGCAGGTGATGAAAGTTGAGCTCTGTATGATACACTTGACAGTGGATATGTCCAGTTGTTGGAGGCTGTTGGAAGCGCAGATGGCGCATCCAGTGCCGAACATTCCCCTGACGATTACGAATCCCCAAGCTTTCAGAGGCAAGCAATATGACACCTTGTGGCGTATGAGGTTGGGTCCTGTGAAGAGGATGAGGGTGAATGAGCGGTAAAGTACAATTTGATTCGGGAAACCCTGCCAGATAAGAGTTTGATAGTCAAAGAGTTAAAGGCAGTGAGGATCGCGAATGATAGCGCCCAGCAGATTCCCCTCCGCTGGACCACCACCTTACCGACTCTGGTCCACATGCCTGTCTTTGGCTGTCCGTCGTAGTACTCCTCAGATGGTGTATCACTACAAAGAGTGTCCTGGTCATTTTCTTTCTGCTCTTTAAACCGAGTTAGGTGTGCCTGTGGTCTGGTTCTTACACCATCTTTAAGACGATGGTCGTTCGACATCAAATCATTTAGAACGACTTCATCAAGCATTGCTCTCTCATGGCGCTCCATGCTGTATCGACAAGTCTCAGTCGAGTACCTATGCTCACATCGAGAAAAAAATGTAACTTGCTACATACATGCAATAAAACCAGTCTTGCCTTTTTACCAGCTCCCAATACTTTATATCGAAGCTGTATTGGGGGGGGGGGTCATGTTTTCACCGACTTCTTGACGATCACAGAGGAAATTCCTCAGGAAGCAAGTTGTCATTGATACATTGTGTTCGACCAAAATTGGAGTGTCGATCTTATCTGATAAGCAATTTGAGGCTAGACCAGGAAACCTCCAATGACATTTAACCTTTTAATTGCAAAATTGATATATCCTTTATTCGGTCCTTTATTACCCAAAGTGCTCGGACACAACAGTTTAGTAATTTTTTTAAGACGTACACGCATCAAGACTTCGGATATCGCTTATCATTATGGAGGTCATCATTGATAGAGTTATTTTACACGTGTAAAGAGTTTTAAGAAGAAGGGGGAAAATCAAATTTTACTGTTTATTTAATTGGGTACTCCGATAAGTGGAGAAAAGGAAAGGGGAAATGGAAGAAGGATACAGCAAGAGAAGAGACAGAAGGATAAATTGGATAGAATATACCAATAATGCCCATGATGGTGATACTCTGTCAGTATGTGCAGCCCTACAGTACAGAAAGATTGAGAAAAGGGGGTATGCAGAAATACATGGAAACCAAAAGAGGAAGAATTTTGAAAGAGCAAAAGAGAACAGTTTCAGAAAATAAATGGAATGCGAGGAAAAAAGTATGCAAACAGATACAATAAATAATCATAATGATAGTAATAAACAAATAAATAATGTATTTTTATATGTTTTTTTGTGTTTTTGGAATTACACAATAATTTGGTACAAAATCATTAGGGTCATATATTAAAGAGTTTTAATAAGTGTACATTTGATAAAGTGGTATGGACTAGGGGCAATAATGTGATTCAGAATGGTATGGAAATTGACAGTAAAAGAATCCGCAGGTGGTACATGTATCTCAGGCGCGGATCCAGGATTTCTTAGGGGTGGGGGCCCAATTTGGAATCAATTTGGAATTTAGTGTAATGATATTTGAAAATCGTGCCGGCCAATATTTCGCTCAGTGGGGGGGGGGGGGGGGAGGGGGGGTAGTGAGCACTAATTTATTTGTTAAGCCCTCGAAAATCGCACCCCCCCCCCCCCCCCCCCTTGAGCGCCAGGGGGGCAGGGCCCATCTCCAAAAAAAGGGTAATGAGGGGATGAGCATAATTTTATAACTTAATTTGTGACACTGGCAGGTCACGAATTGGCGTTGGGTCCAGGGGACGGAGCCTCCGAAAGCTCAGGGGGTTTTGGGCAATAAATAACGATCAGATGAGCATATTTTTATACCTTTTTTTTGTGACACTGGCAGGTCACGAATTGGTGTTGGGTCCAGGGGGCGGAGCCCTAAGAAGCTCAGGGTTTTTTTTACATGAAATTATCGTCAGATGAGCATATTTTATACCTTATTTGTCACACTGGCAGGTCACGAATTGGCGTGGGGTCCAGGGGGCGGAGCCCCCGAAATCTCAGGGGTTTTGGGCAAAAAATTACTGTTAGATGAGCATAGTTTGAAACTTTTTTTGTGACACTGGTAGGACACAAATTGGTGTTGGGGTCCAGGGGGCGGAGCCCCTGAAGCTTAGGGGTTATTGTCGTAAGATGAGCATATTTTTATACCTTTTTTTGTGACACTCGCAGGACACAAATTGGTTTTGGGTCCTTGGGGCGGAGCCCTCAAAAGCTCAGAGGTTTATACATCAATTATCGTCAGATGAGCATAATTTTATACCTTATTTGTGACACTGGCAGTCACAAATTGGCGTGGGGTCCAGGGGGGCGGACCCCCGGAAGATCAGGGTTTTGAGCAATAGATTACGGTCAGATAAGCATATTTTGATACCCTATTTGTTACACAGCCAGGACACAAATTGGCGTGAGGTCCAGGGCGCCAAGACCCCAGAAGCTCAGGGGTTTTAAGCATTAAATTACCGCCAGATTAGCATCCAGCCGTCCGCCTTAGGGCCCTAGGTGGGGTCCAGGGGGCAGAGCCACCGGAAGCTCAGGGGTTTTGGGCAATAAATTACTGTCAGGTGAGCATATTTTGATACCTTATTTTGTGACACTGGCAGGACACAAATTGGTGTTGGGTCCAGGGGGCGGAGCCCTCAGAAGCTCAGAGGTCTATACATCAATATATCGTCAGATGAGCATAATTTTATACCTTATTTGTGACACTGGCAGGCCACGAATTGGCATTGGGTCCAGGGCACCGAGACCCCAGAAGCTCAGGGGTATTAGGCATTTAATTACGGTCAGATGAGCATATTTTGATACCTTATATATTTCCCCTTTTATTTTTCCTTTTTTTTTTTCCTTCTTTTTTTTGCCAGGGGGGGGGGGGGGGCGGGCGATACGAAAAAAAATGAGTCTGTCGCTTGTAAACAAAATAAGACGCCATTGTATATTCAGCTGCACACACCGCGGTATGTTCGGCGTTTCAAGAGGGAACAAATGCCGTCCTTAATATCATTCCAGTGTTTTTTTTTCAATTTGAAAGTCTGGTTTCTTTGATTGTTAATTAACCCCTATCCTGTGTGTTTACAAGCAAAAGAGTTATCAAGATCGAAAGTTATCAAAATCGAAATCCCCTTTTGAATGGTTTGACATTTTTATACACTAAACTCATTATAATTTTACAAATGCTAGCTTTGCAATTATGTTCATTCTTTATGGGATGTCGTCTGCTTGGGTAATATTGGTCCATTTGTTGACGTCATTAAAACATCGTTGTTTTTCCGGCGAATCTCTTGTATATCCCAGCTTCTATGAAGGTGGTTGTATTTGTATTTTTATAAATCACCCGATATGCAGTTGACCTAAAAATTGTCCATCTTTTAGTTTACCAGTTTCTAGTAAAAAATTAGTTGACATATTTGTGATTTTCTTTGAATTTACCTTTAAAAGATTTTTTTTCAAAATCGGACCTAAAGTTACAAGGTCACGTGACCTTTTGTCTTTGTATGTCAGCCCGAAATCGCTCATTTTCGTGAGTTGTGTACAAAACATAAGGAAATGTCATTTTTCCTAAAAAAAAATAGATCAAACATTGGTTATTGGGTCTTGTTTAAAGTTAAGGTAGTTGTTTTATGAGTCAAAATAGTTGAATTATAGTGAGAAATGAAATAAAACATCAAAAACAATAAAATACATAAGATAAAAAACAATGAAATACATAAGAAATTATCAAAACAAGAGATAACATAAGGAATAAGCTGGCTCTTCCCAAAAAAAATTGTCGTATTATTATTCCAAATGGTCTAATGAATATATGTAGTGAAAAGAAATGCTTAAATATGAATAATATATGATTTATGGGTAAAAAGTGTGCAAAAAAATAAATCTTAAATATTAAAAGAAAATAGAAACAGCCCCTGTAGATCCACCAGCGTGATATAGTCTAGCTCAGAGGGGGGCCTTCTGGGGCAGGGCAGGGGCGCGCAGTGCCCCCCCCCCCATTTTTCAAATACGCGCAAAGTGCCCCTTTTACTCTGACAAGTACCATTTTTTTCTTTGCAATAAGTGTCCATTTTCAATTCTCATAAGTGCCTTTTTAAATCTCTAGTAAGCGCCCCTTTTCAGGTACGACAAGCGCCCTCTTTCACTTTTGATAAATGCCCTATTCAAATCTGAGAGGTGCCCCTTTTACTTTTACAAGTGCCCCTTCCTCTTTTATTAACTACACCCTTTTTTCGGATAAGCGCAACTTATATGTTAACATGTGCCCCTTATCCTAATGATAAGTGCCCTCATTTAGAAAAAAAGCCCGCTCCCTTTCTCATAATGTCCCTTTTCATCTCTGGTAAATGAACCTTTTTAGGTACGAGAAGTTAATCCTTTTCACTTCAGATAAGTGCCCCCCCCCCCCCTCACCTCCGATGAATGCCCCAATTAAAATCTGATCGCTGCACCTTTTCTTTCAACTAATGCACATTTTCATTTATTATAGTTGCCCCTTTTTCAATTTCATAAGTGCTCCTTTCATAGCTTTTCAGTACCACTTTTCAGATGCGATAAGCGGCCCCTTTCCACCTCTGATAATTTCCCTTTTAACAATGATACGTGCCCCTTTTCCTTTCACATAAGGGACCTATACGCATTTCATAAATGCTCCTTTTCACCTCTTATAAATGCCCTTTTCAAATTCTGATTGGTGCCCCTTTGCCGTCGACAAATGCCCATTTCCCATTCTCATACGTGACTTTCTTCATCCCTAAAGAGTGCCTCTTTTTGTAGGTGTAAGAAGTGCCCCATTCTTACCTCTGATAATTACCCTTTGTGCTTTGACACGTGCTCCTTTTCTTTTCTAATAAGTGTTTTGTCCCTTTCGTTTAAAGCGTCCCCTTTTCCTCTCATCATTACACGCGCCCCTAATTTCAAGCGACTAAAAGCAATTATCGCTCGCTCCCATTTATAGATGATATAATTTTGTTACTTATTAGAGGTCTTGTCAGTCTTCCGGTATGAGAATTTGCTTATAACCCCATCAGAATTTTTTCCACTTTATAAGATGTAATTTTGCGCACTGCGACCTCACAAATCTGAAATATTTTCGTCGTTCGCTTCGTTCTCTCACAAATGTATTCATCACACCCAAATGCAAGGTATGATACAAATAGTATATTTTCGCTTTGAGATTTCCCGTTATAGGTGCCCTTTTTTTGCAGAAAGTGCCCTTTTTTGTTGGTGCCCCCCCCCCTACTTTGGAAGTCGCTCCGCTGCCCCTGATCTAGCTCTTGTAAATGTAATTGGTGGCCAATTCGCTGAGCTGCATTGAGCTATACATAGCGCTAGCTAGCTGTGCTGACGAGTCCAAAATCAATGCACGCACCCAGCTAGAAGGCGATTTCGCAATAATTCTTCAATTCATCGGTGTTTTTCATCGGTATACTTTTATAGAGTCACTAGGCCTAATAAAAAAGATGTTGTATTACCCTTTGAGACCGGCCCTTAAATCTTAAAATCTACGGTCGACTTTTTATTAAAGTTTTTTTTTTTAAATATGTATCAAAGCACTCAAAACTGCAAAATATCAGCCCAAAGATCCCAAATAAAAATAATCTACCGACCGACCCAGGTGCTGGCACCTAGAAGACAATACGACATCTTTTTTTATTTAGGCCCTATGAAAAGGGTACTAGATACAGTCTAATGAAAACTTGAAAAGCGACGCATTTGACTGCACTCAGTCAAACCGCCAACGTGACGCCAGATCGATCGGTTCTTGGCATTTCGAGATGATGTACATTTTTGTTTTGTCTGCTGTCGGTCTGGCATATGCCCATACTGCCCTTTTAATATGCTTTTTATTTTTTTTACGAGTCCGTTTACTCTCCCAAAAGGCTTGAAAGGCACCTTTTTGTAACACATGATGTACTTGGTTATCACCCAATTGACCAATTTCACACTGCCCAGGGGGTTGTCCTAGAACCCTTTGTGATGTAGTTGAATGAAGGATACTTCTTATAAAATTTTGTCATTTTATCAACACGCTATGAAAAGGATCATAGAACTGCTGACCACAATTTCTACACCCCAATGCCCCGGATCAAGGGATGGTCAATCTTCACGAGGCACCAATGAAAAAAACAAGAGGCTCCCAAGGGAGATGGGGTGCATTCTTTTCATTCGAAATTCTCAAAACTTTGTGAAGTGTGATTTATAAAAAGCAAAACACTAGGTTATACATGACATAATCACTATCAAGTTCAGTTAGCAAAACCAACCTCCGTGTATTTCTTAGATCGGAAAGTTTTTTTCAACAGGTTAAGAATTTCTTATTTTCTGAGAGGTCCGGGTGTTCGATTGTATATTTTGAATATCACCTTCAGGTGTCTTTCCTTCGTCGGCTTTCGTTCGTATTCATGAAATTATCGCGTTTAAATAAATTCTAGTTAACATATTGAGGAAATTTTTACCAACATGTGGAACCTATTTTCGAAGAAGAATTTCACCGTCTACGTGAAAACGGGTGACCGTCTGGGCATGGGCACCGACGATACAATCTCGGTCGTCCTTCAAGATGAGAACGGACTTCAATTCGGTCCGGCAAGTGCCAGCTCGACAATCTCCTGAGCAACGACTTCGAGTCCGGCCGGCTAGATAGCTTCCAGATTGCGATTGAGGATGGAGATTTTGGGGACCCCGTTTATCTGGAGCTCCATCGGGACAAGTTGGTTTCCACGATGACGAGTGGTACTGTGAATTCGTCAGGGTGCTGAGTGAGAAGACGAATCAGGTCCACATGTTCCCGATTCATAGATGGGTTCGTGCTGGATGCCCGATTAGGGTGAAGGAGGACGACGAAAACGTGACCCAACGACAGGAAGAGCTCCAGAGGAAGCGAGACATGTATGTTCCCGCTTTCAAAGAGGCAACGGGAATGATTAGTCTGCAGGCACAGACCCTAATTTGACACTTTATCAACAAATCATTGTGCCTTGAGAGAAGTCTAGCCCAGCTACCTACTGGTGAGCAGCTTCAGTACATGGCCTATGGTAGTCTTATAGTGCAGACTCACTTTTACGACTGACCAGGGTTTGTGCTTGCAGACTAGGGAATGATCATGGTAAGCGTTTTCTCTTTTCCCTTCAAGTTATATTCTTGTATGGGGAGTAGGGAGGGGAAGTCGAAAAGTCTCCGTCAGACAAATGAGGTCGAGGTGATATCACAACCACAACCACAGCCACAACAAATCCTTGCACCCCCTCGTCTTCTTATGAAACCCAAGTGGTAAACACAACCCTACACTAAAGTATGCTCCCTTTACACATTTTAGCACGTGAAAAAATATGATGATCTTATCCATACTTTCTGAATTGTGCACCTTATAAGAAATTCCGGATCCGCCCATGTTTAAGGTGCTCTAAATCTAAAATTTGAAACGGGGCAAAAGAATTGTTTATGGCGCACACTTTATGTGTGTGCATGCACATGCATGATTCATTTTTAAAAGGGTCGCGGGCGAGTTGTGCCGCACTGCTTGTTCCATAGGTAATGAACAGTGGGACGAGGGGCATCCTTGTTTGTGAGGGGGAGGGGGAGTAATTACAACCCGTTTAATTTTGTAGTCAAAATTACCTTTGTTGTCTGTAAATTGTAACAGTCAAATATATTTACTTTTCTGACAAACTAAACACAAGTAAACTGATGACCGCATTGGTTCTTGCTTTGAAATTTTCTGCAAAGCTATCTCTGACTCGCATTCCAATCGATCAAAATGCTCTGAATAAGGGAGTTTACAGATACAATCTGCGCATGGGCAGATAAACCCACATAGATGAATACTGCATATGCGCTCATGAAAGTTATGTGGCATTATTCATTTATGCACCAACGGTACATTCTACGATACGCAGGTGGAAGTGTTCATTTCAAGAGATCAAACAAAAGGTATTCATGAAGCACATCTAGGACTTTGGCAGTTATTATTCTAATGCTATGGTCACATTACCCAAAAGTAGCCTGCTCGGCGGCCGAGCGGCGAGTTTTTAACAAATTCTGCCCGGCGGCTGCCCGGCGGCATCGCTCGGTCGCCGCTGAATGAGAATGTATACTATTATCTAGATCTATTAGGAATAAATCATTGTCAAAATCTGTCAATAAATTGGGATGAAAATAATTATTCCACCATTATGACCAACATTGTAGATACTCTCCGATCTCAGCAACAAAGTCTTCTACAACAATTCCCACAACCTCCCCCCCCCCCCAATATTCGTAACGATTCTTTCAAATCACTTCTGAAGACATGTATGTTCATCCAATAATCCAATGTTAATTATGTGCTAGTTTATGTCCAATAATGTATTTCCTTACCACTACAATAGAATCGTAATTATTCAACTATTATAATTATGTTCATAAGTTTATACCATTTATATTATATCTCAGTGCTTCATCATTGTATATGATATGTATTTCTGTTAATTCATGCATATAATCTTTAGATTAATCATGGAATATATTGTATAATTAATAGTTGTAAGGCACATAGAGAATTTATTATTATGCGCTGTATAAAAATGACTTTATTTATTATTATTTAGATTAAAAGGCAGGCACATGTGACGTCATAGTATAGCTTGGCATAGGATATTTCGGAGTAATTTGGCGTTTTTCTTTGCATTTATTATGTAATTGAATCTCGACCGAATGGATCAAATATATATACTATTACATACATTTACTTCACAAAGCTTTCAATTTGAACATGGAGCATCAGTATAATGACCCAGATTTGTGTAGGGCAGGTACAGTATAATCACTTTCAAAATCAGTTTTACAAGAATCCCATTGTATCATCTTGGAAACCAACAAGCGGGAAAAGATAATACATGCTCATAGAGTCATAGGACAGCTTACTCAGGAAGTCCAATCAATATTCATATTTCTGTGTCTCTGATTAGTCTAGTACCTTTTTGAAAGAATGCTCAGTGCACAAAATCTCTGGGTCCTTCCCTAATTTTCCTCATTTTGCTTTCTGTTATATGGGCTTTTCTTCTGGTTGTAATATGTTCATTTTGGTATCGCTGGAAAGCTTATTGAATCATACGTGAATAGAAAACACTTTTCACTAGATTGCTAAAATTTTGTTCAAAAGGACAGAAGTGAACATATATTTACATACCGAAAATACATGTTTAGAAAAAAAGTTTTAAAAAAGGCAAAGAACACTAATGTACCAAATGAATTTGATATAATAAGAAAGCTAATAAAAAAACTCTAGTAAAAAATTCTAGCCTTCTGAAATTTGAGATACAATTAAACACAGAACAAAGTGCACACGGGCAAACGCACGAAGAGTTAATCAACGCATTTTATTTAAGGTGAAGTGCTCAAGTTTAATTAATTTAAATTTTATGATCAGGATTCATTTAAGATAAGTTTTTTTTTAATGAGAGCAAATTAAATTCGCTCAATATTTCGTCTTTCTCTTTTTGTATTTCAGATGGCCAGTCTTCCTAAAGACGAAATGTTCTCCTTCAGTGACCAGGTAATAAGAGACAAGATTGATTGTAATAATAATTATAACGATAAATAATAATTATTATAACGAGAGAAATGGTAATAATATAAATTCATGAAGCGCACAAACTATGCAAATCATTGCGTTTCAAGAGCCCCTGATGTGCTTCAAAATTACGGACATTTAAAGCCCTACTGCACTACTTATAGCTACTTGCGCCCTCTATATAACAAAGAATACGTAATCGGTGACTATCGGTCCCCCATGATCCTCTTTTTCTTATGTTATTTGAGAGCTGGGTTGATGAGATAACCACCTGCCCAGTGACCTTGCAGGGAGATCTAATCCCTCCTTTACACTAGTGCAGATGGCCTTTAAATGAAAAGATGTGCCTTTAGTATACGGGGATTACCTCAATTCTAACTGAAAGTAATTCCACAATTTGTTGTTGCGCATGCAAATGCTTGATGTCCCAACTTTATTTTATGTTTCTTTTACAAGATGGGTTTACAACTTAAAGAGAAGGTTGAGTTCTGGGGAGAGGTGAAAATTATTTGTGAGCGTTATTATTGCATTGCATGGTTTAATGAGATAAAAATCATCGGACATGCAGCTAAAAGTTGAAATTGTTCAATTTACAGAGTAAAAAGTACATGGCATAACATTGCATTGATAACACATGAAAATATGTAGAACACTTAACAAAATATTGTGTATATTTAAATACAATTTACAAGTTTTATTGATGATATAAATTTGCCATTCGTTTTACATAAAAGAGAGATTTGATACTTAACAACTAGGTTTATTGCAACAGTGATACGCAGGTGGGATAATATTTAGATGTTTATACAGATAAAATACGATAAAAGATAAGATATTAAAGCTTAGTTTCAATATTGGTTTAACAAGGTGATTTCCCGAACTCAACGAAATTGGCAAATTAATCTTAAATCAGAAAGTATAAACTGAAGAAGCCTTGAATGCATTAAGTATACAGTGTGAGTCCAAAAAAAGTTTACACCTAGAAAATTGCTAATTATTTAAAAAATCATCTATGAATAGTAAATGATTATACATCTCATGAAAGAGTGTTTTATCCCAAATCATTTGGTATCATTTTTGTGTGGTATGTGTTTACGCTTGGATGAACAGGGGGCATTGTTTGCGAGAGTGCACATTTTCTGAATTTCGGAATCAACAACTGTTGGAGCCGTCTAGGGTAAAAAGACATAAACACTCGTCTGTTTTCTTGGACACGAACTCCGTCATACGCCGGAGTTGACATTACTAAGAAATTGCTATTTTTGTGTACATATTTATCGCATGCGACAGCAGCGAAATTTGGTGTCCGACTGAGAACCAATAGTAAAAGACGCAGAATGAAAGCTTTCTGTCAAATTTGGAATATATGATGATGGCTTTTTCTTGATTACGGACGGTTCTTTTTTAAGCAGCTGAAGGGCGCGCCCATTAGTAACGCCGTCCCTTCTTGATGATTTATAATACCCGTTACCGGTGAAATGTTAGAAATATATATATAACGCATAATATTTCGTAGAATTCTGTATGCATTTTACATTCTTTTCTAAACAAAAATACATTAACATACATTGTTTCAGAACACACAATACGTACGTGTGATATTAGAGATACGTGTGTTTAACGCCTTTTTTTTCCTTTCATTTCTTTTCCCTTTCTTGTTGACGCTCCTCACCATTATCTCACTGCAATCGCAGTTTGATCTCAAGGCATTGAAGATGAGACTTAAGCTTGAGCATAAACTGATAGGATTCACAACAGAAAGATAGAAGTCCTTAGAAGATCTGGGGAATGTTTACAAACCCCCGCACTTCCCGATACCAAGTGTAAGTGTTATTAATACGGAGGATTTGCTTGTTGGAGTTGTGCTAATAGTATATATTTTGTTTAACATAGCCAGCATACTTCAAAGCCATTTTACATTTCAATTTCCATTTTTGACTTTTTTTAGGGGTACCTTGTGCAGCACCCCCATATGGTAACGTTTGCTTGGATTTGTCTCATAAAATAAAGAGGTTGACCACAAACTAACTCACACACAGTGTTGGGTGCAGGGGTCACGGGCCACTGGCTTCATCGGGCAGGTAGTGCCATTATGTGAATGGGTAAATTCCGTCAACAATATACAACCAATCAAAACAAGTTTCATACAGGAAGCAAGCTAACGCTTTAGCATATTCGTTAGCCGCTCACCCAAAGCCGCCTGACCATGGAACGAGTGAGGGCTTGCGAGAGCGGCCGAACCCGTTATATTTTGCTCTTCTCCAACGCAGTGGCGGATCAAGGGGGAGGGGGGGGGGCCAGGGGGCCCGGCCCGGCCCGGCCCGCCCCCCCCCCCCCCCCCCTGGGATTTTTTTATTTTTTTTTACATTTTTTACCGTTAATGTTACCTTTTTTTTAGATGCCCCCCCCCCCCTGACGCTCAAGGGGGGGGGGGGGGGGGGGGGGGGGGGGAGTGCAATTTTTCAAATTTTCGAAGGCCAAAAAAAAAAAAGTGCTCACTCCCACCCCCCCACTGGGCCACTGTATTTCACCCCTGGTACAATACCCCCTCTCAATCATGATCATAATGGTATATATTTTAGCTCAAGAGCAGTAAAATGGTACTTTCTTTATCAGAAACCAGTTCTGTGTATACGTGTTCTGAATTAGCCCTCCAGGGGACTCCCTCCCCCCCCCCCTTTCCATATTAGAAATTTGCCTACGCTAGAGAGACCCTGGACCCAAATGTTAGTGAATTCACTCCGTACACATAAATCAAATTGACAATGTCCCCTTATTTGCCTTTTCACGTATTTGTTGATATATATGCATGATAACACACTTTTTAATCTAATTTATTGTTGTTGTTTTTTATAATGGAAGGTAATGGAAAACTGGAAGTCTGATCAGGAGTTTGGTAACCAGAAACTAACAGGATGCAACCCAGCTATGATCCGACTTTGCACCAAGATACCACCCAAGTACCATCCAAGTAAGACTGCATTAATTCTTTAACGTCAATGTATTTAACATTTCAGTCTTTATATAAAATATATCTCTTTTAACTGATTTCTTCTCGTTTTCCAATGTTTATGAAAAACACGAATAAGCAGTGTATGCTATATAGTAACTCTGTTAAACCTAGACCAGCCATTCTAGCGATGCATAGGAATATTTGAATATTTGAAAATTTACGTTAAATGTGGTGGAGATCAAAATTAAATCGTCCGGATTCTGGACTAACCGGTATATGTCGCAATAACACCCACAAACAAAAAATATGTTCAAAACCCTTCAGTTGAACTCGATGGACTTCTACATGATAATACCATACTGACCGTAGGCCATTGAAATATATACGAAGAGGAGAACAAATTAGCGTGTATCAGTTCTTTTCCCTCCTCTCAGTTTCGCCGTGGACGAGAAGGATGTCGAACCTCTTCTCGAAGGCCTAACTATGTCGGAAGCCATCAAGAAGAAGCGTCTTTTCATCATCGACCTCAAGGTCCTCAAAGACTTGCCTTGTACAGATGGGCGAAAGGTAATCATCAACAGAAACAAAATTTTAGGCCACGAACTTTTCGAAGCGTGACCAGATTCAAAGTATGCTTAAATGGGGGCATTGATTTATGTAGAAACTAGATGGAATTTTGACTGCGCGCAGTCGAAAATGATGCCTCCGCCATACAGCAATTAAAATAACGAGCTGAAGACATGGAATTTCACAAGTTGACCTCTGTGACCCTTGACCTACGTGCTCCAAAATCTAAACAGATCGTCTTCCTATGGTGATACATACTATCATTAAGTTTGAAGTGAAAATTCTCCAGTGGTTCTTGAGATATCGCGATAACGATCTCAATGTATGGAATTTCATAAGTTGACCTCTGTGACCCTTGACCTGTGACCTACGTGCTCCAAAATCTAATCAGATTGTCTTCCTATGGTGATACATACATGTACTATCATCAAGTTTGGAGTTTAAATCTCCAGTGGTTCTTGAGATATCATGATAACAATCTCAATGTATGGAATTTCATAAGTTGACCTCTGTGACCCTTGACCTTTGACCTACGTGCTCCAAAATCTAATCAGATTGTCTTCCTATGGTGATACACACTATCATTAAGTTTGAAGTTTAAATCTCCAGTGGTTCTTGAGATATCGCGATAACGATCTCAATGTATGGAATTTCATAAGTTGACCTCTGTGACCTGTGACCTTTGACCTACGTACTCCAAAATCTAATCAGATCGTCTTCCTATGGTGATAAATACTATTCCCGAGTCTTAAGTTTAAATCTTAAATGGTTCTTGAGATATTGTGATAACGGTCAAACGGGACGGACGTACGGACGGACAACCCGAAAACATGATGCCTCCGGCACCACCTTCGGTGGCGGAGGCATAAAAACAGGATCAAGATCCCACGCAACGCTTCGAAATGTAAAAGAAGAATAAGAAAAATAAAGTGGAGATTCGACCTTTATGTCTAGTCGTTGCTTAATGCATTTCATAATGGTTGTATCGTCCATCTGAGAGTGATTATAGACGTTATTTATATGGATATAAAGATAGAGCTGTCCGGGTTTTTTAATATAATGCTTCAGAACAAACCGACCAAGCTGTTTATTTCTTTATTAAATTTTAGGGTTTGTTTCTACTGTTTATTCAATTTAATTGCCAACCCTCGAAATTCGAATTTATTATGCATTTCACGGAGGAGAGTGTGCGTAAGAGAACTTCAATCGAATTTCGCATTCTACACGGTTTTCTATTCACTCAATTGATGCTCAAAACTATCTAAAAACCCAGGGGAATATATTGGTGAGCAATTTAGTAAGGCAGCCAAAAGTTAGGATTTTCTTTCGCTTGATATTGTAAGAGCACTGTATACTTTTTGTGGTCAGGCGGGGGGGGGGGGGCGCCCCCCCCCCCCCCCCCCGTGGATCCGCTCCTGTATATACGAGCATGTATGGTACGAGAAGTGAATGTTTTATACATTTAATTCAACGATTCTTATCTCATATTTAATGGGGATTGATTTATTCGAAGCAAGGCATATTTCTTGAGACAAAGAAAGAGAGAGAGAGAGAGAGAGAACATTTTCAATGATATTTGAAACCTTACTTGCTTCCATCAGATCACTGCACCCATTGCGCTTTTCTTCGTCAACAAAGACAAATATTTGATGCCGGTCGCTATTCAGTTGTTTCAAGACCAAGCTCCAAATAATCCGGTAAATATTGATAGTTATAATGATGATGATGATGATGATGATGATCGGATGATGATGATGATGATGATGATGACGATTGTGGTGGTGTTGATGATGAAGATGATGGTGACGATGATGAGAAAGGCGGTGATGATGTGATGGTGGTGGCAATGATGGTGACGATGAAGATGATGTTGATAGCAGTGGTGGTGATGATGATTGTGATAATAGTGATGATGATGGTGGCGGTAAAGATGATGATGGTGATGGTGATGATGGTAGTGATGGTGGTGAGGACATGGATGGCGATAATCATGATGATGTCGATCATGAAAATAGTGATGATGGTGATGTTGTGATTGTGATGGTGATGGCGATGATGATGGTGATGATGATGGTGATGATGATGATGGTGGTGATTATCGATGATGGTCATGATGTGATGGCGATGGTGGTGGCGGTAATGATGGCGATGATGATGAATGGGATGATGGTAAGGCTGATAAAGAAGGTGAGGATGATGATGGTACTGAATGACGGAGGACTGTGTCATCGATTGGTGCGGTCTCTGACGAACCGTGGTTTAAATGCATGAAAGGGGAAGTCCACAGCGGTATTATCTTGGTTGTAATAAAATTAGAAAAATGAGAGAATCATTTATTGAAAGTTGCATAAAACCAGTCAAAATAAAAAAAAGTTTTGGAAATTGAATGTGCGTTCAATCGAACACAAATTCTCAACTCTGTGACGTATCTTGGGAGCTCCCCATCTAATTTGCCTTGTACTAAAAAACTACAAACATTTATATTTTCCCTTAAAAAGAATTACAGTCATACATTTATCCAAAATAATATTGCAAATCTGTTTTGTATATTGATTAAACCCCTATATGACATGCAAGTCTATTCCGTCATTAATAACTAAGAAAATGAGAGTTTATGTAATTTTCTGTACAGAGCACTTTGGAGAGGAGCTCACAAAGTGTTGCCAATTTTTATATCTCCTATTTTTTTTAAATCGGATATTACTCGAACTTTCACTGGTGTTATTATCTCATTTTTCCTGCCAAGATAACATCATTGTGGACTTTCCCTTTAACGCGTCCCCCATCCCTTAAAACAAAATGAGGACGGATCGACGCCTTTGTTCATTCCTTGAATTTTGCTTTATTGCAGGTGTTCTACCCGACTGATCCCGAGTACACGTGGCTCTTGGCCAAGTGTTACTTCAACTTTGGCGAGTCTGCCGTCCATGAGTCAGGCACCCATCTTGGATTCACGCATCTCATTGGTGAGATCATCGTCATAGCAGCGCATCGTTCCCTGTCTCCATCTCATCCCATCTTCCGTCTTCTTGCTCCTCACTTCTTGCACCTCCTCGCCATTAACTAGTAAGGCTCCTTTATATGTTGAGCATTGCCGTATATTGCTAATGATGTTAATGATAATGATAATAACAAAAATATTAACAACAATATAATCTTAATACTATTGATGATGATAATATTATCAATAAAATAAGAATGATATGGATAACGATAATAGGAATAATAATCATAATAATAATAGAAGTAGTAGCTGTCTGTCGAGAAGCGACAATGACTGCCTTCACTTTCATGAAGGCTGCTTACAAAGGTGTGCAAGTACCGGTAGCTCTTGCAAGATACTAACGGGACTCTCTAGGGCAACTGGTGTCAGTTTCACACCGGCGAGGACAAGCCAGGACGGGTGTGAAACACTAAACCCTGCAGTGACTGGTCGAAGGATGTCGAGAGTTCCATATCGTCAATCGACCTCAATGATGTCACGGTGGCATGTTTTTCTTTTAGGGTTTGCTCCCTTAGCCTTAGATTACAAAGTCAAACTGAACCACAAGGCAGTGGTTACAACTATGTATGGCAATAACAATTAACTTTTATTAACAGAATGAGGTGATTACAATTACTCTCATGTTGCGTTAAGTTAGGAGTACTAATTAAGCACAGCCACAATACTAACAATGATACTAATATTGATAATATCAATTCGTTACTATAAGTATATAACAAAAGACTACAATGTAGGGCAGTTCCAATATCCTATCATCTGTAGAAATCGTGTCGGATTACGATGTCATTATCATAATTTGTACACACTTCAATAGGTGACGTGCGAGGCCATTGAATTTGCCTCAGGGTCATATTTTTAAAGTCTTTGAGATTGTCAGTATAGCTCATTATCATAATGGTATAACGTCCCTTTGCGCTTCCTTCGGATGGATATTATTACCCTCGGTAACTGTATATATAGCGCATTGTGAAGGCCATGAATAAATCTTACCAAATAGGAGTCATAGGCAGGGAATCCAATCCCGTTCCTTGGGACGTATCCACTAGACCGCTACATCTTCACATTTTGCAATTCAGGCTCTTAATTGACTCTCATACGAGAGGAATCAAATTAGATCCTTCATTGGTGCTTACATCCTTGGACAATGTGTTTTACTCGTCCCTCTCGACATATTGAAAAAGGCAACTGCCGTAGTTCGGGTAAATGTAATTGCAACTAAAATGATTATTAGTTTAATCTATATCGCTCGTAAACGATTTGCCATTTACGGCTGAATCAACTCGTTTAAGGTGTTTCACAAAGAGTAAGATCGACTTTAAGTTGGACTTTACTATGGCAGGCCATTCGTGTCACCGGTTGCTCGCACTATTGGTCTCTCAATTATGATCTTTAGATAATATTTTTTCCTTTAATAGTGAACTATCAAAAAAGCTAAATTCTGTAGATTTGTGACCACGATTTTTACATCCCTTGAGAGACCAATGCCAGTACATGGGGAGAGCAAACAGTGGCATGAATGGCCTGCCACAGTTTAGTCCAACTTAAAGTCGGTCTTAGTCTTTGTGAAACACTCCTTGGTTTATAAAGCACCGTTTTGGTCGATAAATTGTTTTCGATTTATGATCAAATACAATGTTATTGATGAGGTATGAATTAGGACCGTTCTATTAAATAAGTAGTTTTATTAAAGTTGATACTCTAAGCAAATAAATGTCCCTTAATTTGTTACCTACGGCAAGTATATGTTATTTTTAAGTTTTTCAATTACTTAGTATATCACAAAAAAAATCTGTCTACTCGAAATCCTCAATTGAAATCCTCAATTGAAATGTCTAAAATATCCGCCTCTCTTTGCATAGAAAATCAGTCACGGCGCTGGTCTACTATTTATGACCTCACGTCCGGGAGAGAGTATATTCACGTACCCGGATGTTCCATAGCAAACATGTGCAGAGTGATACGATTTTCTGCATATTTTTGTTTCAAAGGCTGAAAAGTCTAATAAATCATAATTCTATGTACAATTCTTTACCTTCCCCTAGTACTTCATAGTATTAATATCAATTCCCCTTTTAAAAATTATGACATATACATGCCAACGATGTGCTATTAGTCGATATTTTCACCATGTAATTTTTGTTTTGGTGTTGAAATCGGCCCAGGCACGGAGTGAACATAGCTGTCTACCCATGCACAGTTCATTACCATACACTACAGCGATCTCCCGATGGTTTCTTCTTCCTTTTTCCCATGTCTTTCGCCTTCCTTGGCCCTGAACATCCTTCATCTACCAATTCTGACACCGGTAGTCAGGAGCAAGTCTTTGTTAGTTGTTTTTCTTAGCTGGCAACGTCGCTTTCATTCTTGCAATTGCCGATAAACATATAACTAGCGCACGTACGTTCCATCACAAGCAAGCAGCGCCTAGAGCAGCGGCTTGGTCTTACCTCCCGATTCTGCTCGCTTCACGAACGTTCATGCAAGAGCCGCATCACTCGCCAAAATATTATAGAGGAAGCGCGCTTGCATGATCTCGTTCAAGTTTGATATTTTACAACATAAAATGTTTAACTGGTACAGTATCCTTTTTTGAGGCAGTCACACACATCTATGATAAGTACTATCATAGTTCTAGACCTATTCGTTTTACAAAACTGCTCATGTACATCTGCTGATGACAATATAATGCATCCGCCTATTCATAAGTGCACGATTTAACTTTAATTCCTAAGCAGTAAACTCGTCTTAAATCTCTACCAAAATAATAGGTGAATATGAGGATATAAAAAGAAATCAGCGACTGGAAAATGTTGCTTCGTTATTCTTCATTCAAATGAAAACAGAAAATCCATCAATTATACTCCTTAACAACAACAAATCTAAGCTCTGACAGGATAGCATTTACGTAGGGATATCACTGCCATTCACTCTCACTGAGCCCATGACTCCCGTTCGTGACGTCACGGATAGAGGCCCGACTCTACGTGCACTTCCGGGTTTCAGACTTAGATATTTTGGTAGAGTTTACTCGAATAAATTCATTATTCTA
Organism: Strongylocentrotus droebachiensis; assembly: GCA_035222895.1. Classification (NCBI taxonomy): domain Eukaryota; kingdom Metazoa; phylum Echinodermata; class Echinoidea; order Camarodonta; family Strongylocentrotidae; genus Strongylocentrotus; species Strongylocentrotus droebachiensis. The sequence continues at coordinate 21,787 of JAVYIG010015318.1, forward strand.
AACTTGTTTTGTCGGGTGGACACCATTTGGTGTTATAATGGGGGTTAAAAGCTTTCTATTTATGTAATTATCTCAGTATTTGGGATTGTCTTAGAGTATCAACTTTAATCATTTTTGATTTACACTATGAACTCCCCAAGGCACGTTTTTACCATATGTCATATACAAAATCATTTATCTTACAGCAGAGGTATGACGCCTTTGCTTACAGCGGGCGAATTCACCGACTTAAATATGACCATTGGCTCCGTCGGTATGGCAGATATCATCAAACGCACCTTCTCCACATAGCGATTCGACGTAGAGGGCTCCCTTTCGACTGACCTTCTTGTAAGGGGCGTCTCTGACCCTGAAGTGCTACCGAACTACCATTATCGTGATGACGCCTTGCTCCTACGTGGGGCAATATACGACTACGTCAAGGAAGTTGTGGACCACCATTACGGTACAGTAACCACAATCGCGAACGCTTCTTAGAAATCAAGTCAAGGGCGATTTCAATACTCTACCTCTAATAGTAATCATGAACAGATTATGCCATTGTATTGCTCGCATATTTTAAAAAAAGAAAGGCCATCGAAATTGCCTTAGGTTTAGTTTTTTAAAGAATTCGTGACTGGTACTGTCTTAATTCAGAGGAGAGGAAATTCACTTGCCATCAGGAACGATCTAACGCACCCTTTGGATGACTGATTTAATTTAAACGGATCTGGGCCCCATCTTAATAAAGAGTTCATATCAATCGCAACTTTGTACTTTAGAGACAGAAGACTGCAAACTTGCGATTGACTGGAGGACTAATTGCGATTGATTTTGATCAATTGCAACTCTTTATAAGAAGGGGCCCTGGATTACATTTGTGTGTACCACGCAAGCGTCGGGCGATATTCAGTGTTTTGTTTGTGCCCAATGTTCTACTGTGAGGCGATAGTAGGGCGCTTTAGTAACGAGACGGTACGCACAGGAGACGGAGTGTTTAACCAACTGTGACGGGTCTCGCACTCTTGTTACCGTCGTGATATTTAAGCGCTTTCGCTGTCTGCTAAAGGCGACGGGAACGCAAAGCCGCGCTGAACTGCACACCTGCTGCCTTTTGATGCTAGTGCTCTTGGGCCTCGAGGCTTGGCCGGAGCGCCGGGGCAATAGACCCGGCGGTGGGCTGTAGTGCACAGCGTGCAGGCACGTCATGCATAACGATGAAAAAGGGCCCCCAAAGTAGGCCTAAACGGCCAAACCATCAATTTATTGTAGATTGATGTATAGATACCGAACAGACATTGGAAACACTAGTAGATTCCCTGTTTTTATCTTCAGTAGGGCCCTGCATTGTTAGATCTAGATACACATTATTTGTCAGCTCTCTCTCTTACGTCGTGTTTAGGGAACGAACGCTATGTTGGCCGAGTACCGTTCCGAAAATCGACGGGACGGAGAGAATTCAGAATCGCGCATGCGCAGTTTGTTTTTTTCGCTCGCGTTACCGTCTCCTGTGCGTACCGTCTCGTTACTAAAGCACCCTAGTGTATGTGGAGGAGGGGGGGGGGGGGGACTGTGATGTGAATCAATCATTAATAGATATAAATATTTCGTTCACTCATACGCTATAGAGTACTATTTAGTTGATGAAATCAATATCCTTTTCCCGTATTTTCGTCTGGCACAAATTAGATTTATAACTTTCTTTAAACCTTGTTTTTGTATTTAAAAGAAAATAATAATCACATAATGAACATTCGTCATTGCACACGTACGTCTTCGTTTTCTTTAATTGTGTTGTGACATGATCCTTGTTATTCTTAACCAACGGACAAATAATTTCTATATTACAGGTGAATCAATAAAATAATGTTCTCTCTCATCTAACTATGACGATAAATCCTTCCCTTATGCATCCCCTATCGTTAATAAGCAAAGGCATTGGAAATCCGTGTTCTTATTCAGACTTCAACAATTTATGATAAATTAGCAGCCAATTCATGAGCATCCCTCCGAGATTTCAACGGCTCGTTTGAATCATTCGGCCCACCTTTATGATCCCGGACAGACCTCGACGATTAAAAGATTTCAACGTCAACTGCACTGATTTATCTAAGAGTCGATCATTTTACTCCTTAACATAAGGAGAATGGCAAAAACAGGTGATCACCACAGATACCCATTATCTTCTTGGTGGGAAGAGACAATTGAATGTATTGTCAAAAAGTGTTAGTGCCGCGAATGGGACCCGAACCGTTTATCGTGTGTTTCACAGTCCAGTGACAAATCTACTAGACCACGGAACCTCTAAAATATCTTAATTGCCGCTAGATAGTAAACTCAGTTGCAGCTGGAGATAAAATGTTCATGTACCGTATACAATTTTACGTTGGCATGAAAAATAAAATATTAAAAACTTATGTGTGTCTTAAGATTACGTTTTCTAACAATATAGCAGATAAAATGAGACCGTATCGCTGCATTATTATTTTCTCATGCGTGTTTGTTTACTTCCAGATGTTCCCGGGAAGATAGCTGCCGACCATGAATTGCAGGAATGGATCCGGTTCATGGGGACCAAGCCCAAATTTGAGGGAGAGGTCATAGGACACATGAAGGTACTCCATACTATCTAAATGGCAGGGTTGAAAATCCACTCTTTTGAGGATTAATATGACTTTTATATCACTTCAGTTTTAGAGCGCCGCGTCGCATTTTTCTCTGTAGCCGCTCCAGCTCTGAGTAGCGGCTCATACAATTTAGGCTGAATACTAAACATGGGGATAGAAAATAGGATTTCACTTTAAAAGCAGCAAAAATGTATGAGACAATTTAAGTATCGGTGTTATGCTGAGACCTTAGACAATTTTTTTTTTTAAAGCGGATCAAATCGGTAGCAACGTTATAATTTCCAAGTATAAATATATAACAATATTTAAAAATGTGCGGTTGATTCATTTTGTGAGGTCCCGTATTAGAACTCATTGATATTGTAACGAAAACGGGTCTCTCACTCTCTGGGTAGCGTCACTTCTTCAGTCAGAACCCGCTCTTTCTCTGTACTCGACGTTCTCACAAAAATATATTGTGCAACAGACACTCTCAGATCAGCTTACAATCACTTAACTAAATTAAGTTACCAACACAGGAAATAATATATGCACTTACAGATCAAGTAATGTTTCCAAGAACTTTAATAATCTGAACTTCCAAACAAATTAAGGCACAACTTCCTTCTACGGCAGCTCAACACAGACTCCCCACAAGATTAACCCCACGTACGCGCATCGCAGTGCGCGACGTAACCATAGCGACATCTACAATAACAATAAACAATTACAATAACTAACGCCCTCTAAAGGCTAGGTAATGTAAATAACGATTTCGTTACACTACCCCGCCCCAAGTCTGGGCAGTCCTCTGACCAAAAACACAAAATCGTCTTAATACATGCTTTTGGCAAGAATGAGGCAAAATTACATAGATAAAACTTTTATACATTTATTTCAATTAATCATTCTGTCCTGCGAACAACATCTATAAATACATTTTTGCAATTAAAGGCCGAAAAATCCGCTGGAATACTTTCACGTATAGCAATAATTACATATAATTGTACAAGAACAAGAGTTGGAAAAGATCAAGTCCTTTCCAAATTTAAACTATTTCAACATGTACTATCAGTATGTACGCAGTACCACTATCCTCGAATAAGCCTGCAGTTAAACATGAGGTAAGAGTTATGTACAAGTAATATATACACATGCATTATCATCTTTGGTGGAATAGATCATAGGAATTCATTCTGGCGTAAATATTCATATTTTCAATGATAGCGCCGTAAAAACTAAAAACAACAACAACATCAATAGTTACATGTAAGGAAAATTTAATCACTATAAGAGGAATATAAATGAGTTCCGCCATGAACTTCAATTGCAGCATAAAATACATACAAGAAAACAGGTTTACAAGTAATTGCAATATTAATGATAGCTGAATTGATATACATGTATGAGTTAAACTTCTGGTAAGATTGCTCCAGCCTTCAAGTTAATACTGTAATTGGTCCTGATCTCTTCCTCCACTACCAGAATCCCGTCACAAAAGGATCGTCTTGTGGTGACTTCAGTAATGCTGTTAACCCGGCCGACCAGGGCCCTTTCCAGCTCCTGTACGGACATCGGAGAACCTAGCGACTGATCCGATGCGAGGTGATGCAACTTTGTAGGCGCCGGCGAACTTTCCTTCTCACACCCATGCAGGAAAACCACGCTGTACTTTCGTACCTTTTCCTCCTGAAAGAGCTTCTTGCCCCCCGAGAACTGTGTTGAGGAAGACCTCTCTTCTACCTGCAGAGGGGTGCCCGGAAGAGTGCGTCGCAGATCCAACCCCTGCATTGGCCTTCCCATCTGGATCTTCCGAAACGTTGGGGTTGGGCAGTCCTCCACCTCAGCTTCTGACTCTGACGATACCGACGAGGTCTCACTTTCCCTCTCCTGTAACAGCATGCTGAGATCTTTACCGGTCGGCCTCGATGCATTCCCGTTCTCTGAAGAGAGTGTTTCCTTCGAAGCATGAATACTCAGCTCACCTGCTGCTACAGGGGTTACCACAGGCGCGTCTTGCCGCTTGTCTTCTGTTGTCTTCCCCTCGTGTCGACTCTGTACGTGCCTCGTCAGGTTGTCCTTCCTAAAAAAAAAGACTTGTCGCACCCTCTGCATTTGTGTTTCTCCCTTCTTCGATGTCTCTCTTGAATGTGTCTCTCCAAACTTCTCTTGTGGGAGAAGTAATGACCGCAAGAATAGCACTTCACGTTCCCCCTGGAATGTCGAATACTGGCTTACTGTAAGAGAATCGACACAGAGGACACCAGGTTAACACAAAATCGAGATCATCTGGATTATCATTCATCACAGATAATATAGTTGCAATGGGTTAACTATCTAATTAATAACTGTAGCGGATAGGCTCGTTTCTTTTCCTTGACGGATTTCTTCTAGGGGGTGGGACCGGAACTTTTCGTGGTGCCGGAATAGGGGGTGTGACAGCCTAGGAATCTTCCCTGTTCAAGTCCTCGATGTCCATATGCTGTGTCAGTTGGCTAGGAGCCTCCTGCTCATTTCCGTGAGCGTCCCTGCTTTCACTTGCTTCTAACCAGGATTGAAGAGGTTCCCCCTTGTACGGCTTCAACCTGTCAACATGGACCACCTTCATCTTTCCATTTCTCTTCGCCTGTATTCGGCAAGTAACATCTGACAATTGCCGAATTAACAAGTAAGGGCCCTCCCACCTCCTCTGGAGCTTCGGGGACAAGCCTTTGGTCTTTGCCTTGTTGTAGAGCCACACAAAGTCGCCCACTGCCAAAGGACTACCCCCTGCCTTGGAGTCATAATCCTTTTTCTGCCGCCTAGCACTTTCAGTGCAGTTCTTACGGGCCCTTTCGTGAGCTTCCCGCATGCGTTGCATCAAGATGTATGCGTAGTCTGTCTCAATATCATGCTCCTCGGGGTCCTCTAGAGCCTCTGTGGTCAGGTCTATTGGCAAATGCACTTCCCGCCCTAACATCAGCATATTAGGTGTCTCCCTTGTGGAGTCTTGGGGAGCACTACGGTAGGCAAACACGGCGATCGCCAACTTCTCGTCCCAATCTCGTTGTCGCTTATGGGGTTCAATCATCATTGAGATCATGTTGAGCAGAGTGCCATTAAACCGTTCAATAAGTCCATCGGACTTTGGGTTGTATGGGGTGGTGCGTGTCTTGTGAATGCCAAGGATGCCGCACATTTCCTTAAAGACGCGAGACTCGAAATTCCGGCCCTGATCCGAATGCAATACTTCAGGAACACCAAACCTACAAACAAACTCGTTTACAAACTTGTCTGTAACCGTTACAGCGGTTTGATCTGGTATTGGGTAGGCCTCCATCCACTTGCTAAAATAGTCCCCTACAACCAGAATGTACTTGTTCCCTCTCTCCGTCTCGGGTAGCGGTCCAACTACGTCCATGGCGACACGCTCCATCGGCATTCCTACCGTATCCTGTTGCAAGGGGGCCCTCCGTTTCTTAGCTGGTGACTTCTTGGAGGCACAGACGTTGCATTGTCGAACTACGGACCGTATGTCTGCATCCATTCCGTACCAGTAGAATCTCATGCGAACTTTGGCTATGGTTTTGTTCATCCCTAGATGTCCGCTGGACTTCCCACCATGCAACTCTTTCACGACTTCTGACCGAAGTTTGGTTGGGAGGACAACATGCCAAGTGATCTTCTGACCTTGATCACATTCCCACTTTCGGTGAAGAACTCCTTGCTTGACAGCTAGTTGATCCCACATTCTCCAGTAAGACTTTTCGACACTAGACTTTGATGCCATTGAAGACCATTCAGGCCTGTCTTTTGATTGTTGTTTGCCGTCCAAGATCCACTTGATTGATGAATCTTCAGTTTGTTCTTGGTTCAGGTGTGCATTGGTGATACTTGGTGCTAGGGTAACCGCATTTACCTCTGCACGGCCATTTCCAGGTCCTGCTTGGACTTCGAAGCCTGCAGACTCCTCAACATCCCGTTTACACTGGGGACAAGGCCGTCTTGACAAACTATCTGCATTGGCATGCGAGCGACCAGCTCGGTGTATGATTTCGATATCATACTCAGCTATCACTTGAAGCCAGCGGGCCATCTGCCCTTGCGGATCTTTGAAATTCAGAAGCCATCGCAATGCTCCGTGGTCCGTCCTGACCGTAGTCTTCTGCCCATACAAGTACTGTCGGAATTTCTTCAAAAATTCTACGACGGCGAGCAACTCCTTTCTGGTAACGCAATAGTTCTTCTCTGCTTTGTTCAGAACTCTGCTAGCATATGATATGACTCGTTCCTTTCCATCTACCACTTGAGATAGGACAGCCCCTATCCCCTCATTACTAGCATCCGTATCCAGGATATAATCCTGTTCTGGGTCTGGGTATGCTAAGATAGGCGATTGGTACAGCCGCTTCTTGAGTTCCTGGAAGGCATCTTCACATTCCTCAGTCCATACGAAGGTGTGGGCTTTCTCGGTTAGCCGATGTAGTGGCCGGGCGATATTGGCAAATCCTTCAATAAACCTCCTATAGTACGAGGCCAGTCCTAAGAAACTCTGGACGTCCTTTACACTAGTAGAGGTTGGCCACTCCTTGACAGCTCTTATCTTTTCTGGGTCTGTGGACACTCCTTCCCTGGACACTACATGTCCCAGATACAAGACACTCTCCCGAAATAGGTGACATTTCTTTGCTTTGAGCTTCAATCCTGCTTTCCGAAGACGTTGGAAGACCATCCCCAGTCTAGTCAGTTCTTCGTCGATTGTTTTGGCGAATACAATGACATCGTCCAAGTAAACCAAGAGTACTTCCCAATGCAGTCCGGACAGGACCTGCTCCATCAGCCTCTCAAAGGTGGATGGGGCGTTGCATAGCCCGAAGGGCATCACTTTCCAGCTGTATAGCCCTCCTCGAACAACGAAAGCTGATTTCTTTTTGGCTTCTTCATCTAGCTCGACCTGCCAATATCCTGAGGCCAGGTCCAAAGTAGAAAACCATTTTGCACCTACAAGTGCGTCCAGCGAATCATCAATGCGAGGTATTGGGTAGCTGTCCTTGATTGTCAAGTGATTCAGACGACGATAATCCACGCAAAACCTTTTTGACCCGTCTTTTTTCTTTACGAGAACAACATTGGATGACCAAGGGCTGTCTGAGGGCTCTATTCTGTCATGTTCAAGCATGTCTTGGATTTGACGATCAATCTCTTCCTGCTCCTTGGGTGGAAACCTACGGGGCCTTTGTCTGATTGGAAGACTATCCCCTGTGTTGATGTGATGTTTGACAAGGCCAGTCTTTCCAATGTCTGAGTCCGAAATTGCGAAAATGTCTTGGTTCTCGCACAGTAGCTTGGCAATTCTGTCATGGAAGACCTTGTCTATCCCTCTCTTGCTTCTTTCAAAGAGATCTACGAGATGGTCTGGGACTGTATGATTATCGGTTGTTGGTAAAGGTTGGCCTGGAATTTCTTCAATGTCCTCCCCGCTGATGGGTGTTAGATGGCCGGCAAGTGTACCTCTGCGAATTACGCATGCCTTCTTTCCTGGGTTGAAGACTCGAACAGGGAGGGTTGTTTCCGTCCTTTCTACAACTACCCGTGCAACGATGATGCCTTTGTTCAGGAGCTCGCTACTCTCCGCAGGTTCAATGAGACCTAGACCTGTCCCATCTTGCAGCCCTGTCGTGTAGCCTGGAACAATAACCTCATGACCTGGTGGCACCCTTGTAGTTGCCCCTATCAATACTCTGGAGCTAAATGAAACTCCTCGTGCATCCGTACATTTGATTCTCTCTCCCTTGAGCCGCAGTTCCTTTGTCTTCAGATCGATAATACACCCATTTGGTTCCATGAAGTCCAGCCCAAGTAGCCCGTCTACCTGGTCGGTATTGCCGAAGACTACCTCTAGTGGAAAGATCCACGTTCCTTCACCAAGCTCCAACCATGCACTACCTAGCGTTTCCATGCTACTGCCATCTGCATTGCGAACTCCCACTTCTGTCAAGTCTGGCCTATTAGTTGAATGTATCCGATAGTACACGGATGAAGATAAAATGGTATCGGTGGCACCTGAATCTACCAACAACCTTGCTTTGATTCCCCTTATCTCCACTTCAACAAAAAGACCACGTCGTGCTTTATCATATATGTAATTCCTTGAAGGATATTCTCGAGGAGATGGAGGTGTGTCAGTTACATGCCCTGGTGTCCGTCCAGCCTCCCCTCGGGCCTCTGGGTTGGCTGAGCCTCGTTTCCCGAAGGCCTCCTGTATTCTCTTGCGTGAGGGCAGTTACGCCTAAAATGCCCCTTCTCATGACACTCGTAGCATTCATCTGTGGCTGTTGGTGTTCTCCGCCTGTACGAGTTGGGTCTCTCCCGTCTGAATTCTTCTGACTTGATGGGTCGTTCCTGTTTGGCGATTCTCTCATCTATTCTCTTCAGCTCTCTCCAGATTTCATTGATCGTAGCTGCTGAATCAGTGTCAACGGCCCTTGCCTGCTTCTGCCTCCTGCCAGACCGTTGTTCCTCGAGTCTGAAAAAATTATCAGTTGCCAAGGCCGCCTGGATGGCTTCATCCATAGTTGTTGGCTTAGATCGAAAGACCCCTTCCCTGATGGATTGGTCCTCAATCGCCTCTGCAAAGTGTGTCCTTGCCAACCGATCCTGGGCTTCTTCAGTAAGTTCCGGGTATGCCAACATGGATAACTCCCGTATGGCCTGACCCAGTTCCTGGAGGGTCTCTCTGGGCCCTTGGCGTCTGTAACGCAGTTCAAGGAGGAAGTTCTCTGCCAACTGGCCTGGGCCAAATCTCTTCTCTAGAAGAACTACCAGGTCTTGGTATGCGATCCGAGAAGTGTCAGCTGCCTTGCTGCCCAAGATCTTCAGTGCTGATCCCCTCAGACTTGCTGCTAGGAAAACCTTTGCCTGGTCATCACCCCAGTTATTGGCGACCTTGCAGGCTTCAAAATGGCTGAGGTAATCCCTCCAAGGTGTCCTCCCATCGAATTTGTCGGGCGATACATTTGGCTTAGACAGTGTAACAGGTGACCGTACCCCTGGAACTTCGCTCCTGTGTCGCTGGTAGTGAGGAATTGATGCAAGAACATCTGAAGCATCCAAATCTTGCCTATGTAAGAAGCCTGTTCGTAGCCCATCTGCCCGACGAACAGCTGTTGATGTTTTACTTGGAGACCACTGTGCAGCATGAAGTTCCTTCGCCTCAGCAGCTGCAGTCTGCTCGTGTGCCACCTTCACTTGCGTTTGATCCTCTAGGCATCCATGCATTGGTGATTCAGGTCCCTTGGGATTGACCAGCAAGTTATCATTCATTGTGGTCGCATGAGTCTCCGTTGACTCATGTTCCCGTCTACCAGCAGTGGGTGGTGTTCCACTCTGGGACTGGTTAGGGAAACTTACAGGAGACTGATCGATATGCAGCCTTCTTACCTGCAGTCTGAGAAGCTGATTCTGTTCTAATAATGACTGAATCTCTGTCTTGGACCGACGTAGATCTTCGTCGCTTCGCTGCACTTCTGCTGCAAGGACTTCTACCTCGTCCTCTATAGTCAGTCTCTGAGAAGCCATACCACAATGTTTCTTCCAAACACTGATGCTTTCTGCGTCGTTTTTGTGTGGAGGCGCCACAGAGTGATGTGTTGAAGCGATGAGGCGCTATCAGCCCTATGTTGTAGCAGCGAGGTGCTATACAGCGCTGTGTTGAAGCAGTGAGGTGCTATAGACTGCCGTGTTGAAGCCGGTGAGGAGTTGCCGTGTCGAGCTAATGCTCGATTAACCTTATTTTTGATAATCAGCTCTGCCGTATGCTGATCGAGTACCGTGTCTCGTGTCTGTTTTAATCCCACCGCTAGCCACCAATGTAACGAAAACGGGTCTCTCACTCTCTGGGTAGCGTCACTTCTTCAGTCAGAACCCGCTCTTTCTCTGTACTCGACGTTCTCACAAAAATATATTGTGCAACAGACACTCTCAGATCAGCTTACAATCACTTAACTAAATTAAGTTACCAACACAGGAAATAATATATGCACTTACAGATCAAGTAATGTTTCCAAGAACTTTAATAATCTGAACTTCCAAACAAATTAAGGCACAACTTCCTTCTACGGCAGCTCAACACAGACTCCCCACAAGATTAACCCCACGTACGCGCATCGCAGTACGCGACGTAACCATAGCGACATCTACAATAACAATAAACAATTACAATAACTAACGCCCTCTAAAGGCTAGGTAATGTAAATAACGATTTCGTTACAATATTGTTCAATGAGTATTGAGGCTAACCGTGCTCTACAACAGACGGATCATGTGAAAATAGCTCATTTTAAATGAAAATGGGGTTAATGACTCTCAGAAATAATGTCATGAAAAGGGGCAAACAAGTTTTAAAGGCATGGTATTATTTTACTGACACTACTTTAGATTTACATATACCGCCATCTGCTACTTACAATGTCCCGATGACAACCATGCCCCACAATCACCAACTGATGATGCGCGCGTGCTGATGCTTGGGTACGGGAACTGGAAATAGCTCTATGTATGCCTTCGCTGAAAGATGGCGCAATTGAAAAAAACATAAAAGGAGTGGTAACGTTGTTGGCAAAATACCAGTTTAAGCTACGATCACAAAGGTTCCATACGAACGATGCGTTCGTACGAATCTCCCTGTTTTTCCATTGTCTTCCGAATTTCCATTGTCTGAAAATCGTTCGTACGGCGTTCGTAGCAGTTCGTAATGGCATTTGTGACCGAGGCTTTATAACATCGCTCATTTTAAATAGATTAGAGATGATATTTCATGAATATTATTGTAAGAAACACGATCCCAACTATTATCGAAAATCAACTCAATGGCCATTTCAATACCCTCTTGTACATCACTATGAAATCATGTTCGGATTACGTAATAATTCATAGTGATTTCGATAGGTGATTCACAAGGCAGTTGATATTGCCTTAGGTTGATTTTTAGAAAGTGTTGATACGGGTAACCCTAGTAGCGCTAGCTATGGTTTGATTTGAAACATTCGAATGAGATTCAGAGTTTTTTCAAAAGATTTTTGAGACCTGTATTTGACAAATAAAAATATTAAAAAATGAAATAAAAACGCTCATGGGAATTATGCCTAATGTTTTGTTTATACTAGTAGAAACGTTTTTATCTATGGACCTATCGCATACCATTGTCCATTGATTGATCAATAAATTCGCTGTATACCCATTTTTCTTTTTCTCTCTCTCTCTCTCTCTCTCTCTCTCTCTCTCCTAGGGACTTCCTAATGATGGCCATTTTGAAACCGCAGAAGAGATCACCACCTTTGTTACGGATTGTATCTTTATCTTTAGCGCTGCTCATGCTGCAGCGAACTTCGGCCAGTATGATAACTATGGTTTTCCCCCGGCCTACCCTCTCTGGATGAATGGATCACCGCCGCAGGATAAGGTAAGATTGAGATGGGACAACGATCGAGTGCGCATATCAAGTCCATTCGGAAATTTATCTCCCGAGATATACACATTAAAATGATAAATGCGGCTAATTTGCGGCTATTAAACGAGACGCGAAGTTATTTTGTATTGTTTAACAAAAGCCATAGATTGGCCGATGGAAGCCTTTCAAATTTACCCCATAAAATAAGCAACTCTGAACCTTAAATTACGTAACTTAACCTTCATCCGATCAGACTCACGCATTTTAGACTTGGGTTTTATTACATGAGTTTATTTTGTTTGGTGGGGGTGCCAAACTAAGAGTATGGCACTTGAATTTCCATCAATATTGTTATTATGATTATGATTATCATTATTACTACTTTTATTATGATGATGATGATTATTATAATGATGACGTTTGTTATTATTATTATTTTTATCAGTATCATAGTTATTATAATTATTATTGTAATTTTGTATTGTTATCAATTATTATATCATTATTACTTTAAGTATTATCACTATTTTATCACCATTATGATTATTATTTTTATTATCGTTAATGATTATCATTGTTATTACTGTTATCATTATCAAATTACATTCTTATTGTTATTAATTCCATCATTTTGTTGCTGTTGTTATTGTTTTTATTGTTTCACAACCACTTTTGAATATTAGTATTCTTTATTTCTCAAGACTCCTCTCACGGAGGCAGACATCGTCAAGAATCTACCCAACAAGGATCAGACCTTCAACACCATGGTATTCACAAAGATCCTCAGCACCCGAGGCAGCAAGCCTCTGGGAGACTTTGAGGTGCAGTACATGTATGGTGCTACCTATCAAAAGGCCTTGAAGAAGTAAGTTTCAGAGCTTTCTGTAATTTTAAGATTTGGTGAAAGACGAGATGTGCAGAATCTTGTACCATCGCACTCATGATCATTCACTATTTGTGTAATATTAGGCGGCAAGGTGCCGGTATACAGTACGTTAAATCGTTTCTAGTTCTAATTTGTTATCATTTTGAAAATGTCTCCTCCTTTGTTATTCCTGCTTGTTCACTAAATTAAGGGGGATAATTGTCCTCGGGGGTTATTGTTCTCGGGGGGGGGGGGGTAATTGTCCGGGGGTAATTTTCCGGGGGATGATTGCCCAGGGGGTAATTGTCCTAGAACCGTCACAGAGCTGCCAATTCCTGTTTTTATTGATTGCAACTACAAAATATAAAGCTTTCCTATTTTTAAAGAGATTTGGCTAAAGACTTTCACTGATCGGTTACTTTCATTGTTCTGATCTAATAAAAAACAAACTAATTATCATCAGGGTTGCCTTCCCATTGAGTCAATAGAGTACAAATATATATCCATTAATGTATATTCTTATTCCCCCCACCCCTTTCCCCTCTCCCTCTCCATCTCTCTCTCTATCTCTCTCTCTCTCTCTCTCTCATTCTCTCCCCTAGATTCCGAGCTGAACTCAAACGCATTGGAGACATAATCGACAAACGGAATGAGACAAGAGAAGAGAAGTATCTTTGGCTTCATCCACGCGAAGTGCCTAACTCTATCGCAATCTAGCTCCTAAATGTCAAGAGAGAAAATACATCAAATAGCTGTTGACTTTGAGTAAAAATAGAATAAAGTTCGTTGTGGATAGTCGATCTTTTAATGGTTATGGATTAATCTTTTGAAGATACACATGTACACAGAATAGAGACTTCGTGAAACACAAGTTTGCGATTTTCTGCTTGCGTAAATGTTAGAAAATGTCTATTTAGATATATGTTAAGAAAATTCTAACTTTTGAACAGTTTGTTTTTCAAGTCATAACCTTTAATTAAAACAAACGTTGTGTTCCTTGATTCTACATGCATTTACATCGTTCTTTGATATTCTGTGGCATGGTCATGTTTTTATATCTAGTATATATGCTAAGATTTTGTTTTTACCACGGGGATTTGCATGTACTGCATGTACTCATTCGTTATATTCTGTGTCATGGTCATGTTTTTGTAAGCTAAGAATGTTTGTTTCCACGAGGTTTTCATGTTTGTACTCATTCTTATATATTCTGTGTCATGGTCATGATTTTCTAGTACGCTAAGAATTTGTGTTTCCAAGAGGTTTTCCTGTATGCACTCATTCTTTGGCAAGGCCATGGAAAATAGAATAACATCTTTTGAAATGTGGATTTACAGAAGAATGATGAAAATATCCTGGAAACGAATAAAAACCAACAAAGAGATATTGCACATACCAGGGTGTAAACAAATAGGATTAGTTAAGGAAAGAAAAATCAATACTTTGGTCATGTTAAAAGGCACCAAAGCCTCTTAAAGAAAGTATTTTGGAAGGAAGAGTGGAAGGAAGTAGACTGAGAGTGCACCAGAATGGCAGAAGATAGGGTGAAATGGAGAGATGTTGCAATCAACCTCCGAACCGGGAGAAGATACTTAGATAGATAGACTCATTCTTTATATTCTGTGTCATGGTCTTGTTTTTATATCTGGTATGCTAAAAAAATTATTTCCACGGGGATTTGCATGTATGTACTCATTCTTTTATATTCTGTGTCATGATCATGTTTTCAGGTGGGCTGTATATCGTACAGACCACCTTATAATTTCGTTAGAATTGCCTTTATTTATTTTATATCTTTTTCTTATTTCTAACCACTTTTTTGTAAGCACGATTTCTTGAAAATGGCTCAATCAAATGCCTTCAAATTTAGCACACATATGTATAGGAATATGTACAAAAGCACAATAACGTTTTCAACATTGACCTTCACTGATGACGTCATCTAGGCGCCATTTTGTAAAATTTTTATGAAAATCAACACATGATCATATCTTCATAACAAAAGGTTATTTCTCATTCATAT
>JAVYIG010015319.1:0-36686 GCA_035222895.1 Strongylocentrotus droebachiensis
GTCAGAACGCCCTAGTGAGTAGGAAGCATTTGCAGTTCCTTTCAGGCACTTCCTGGAGTAATATGACGTAAAATTGCTTTCTCCTACCCCCTCAAAGAGTAGGGATCCAGGGACGGATGATGGGATCTGGCTTTTTTGCTAAGGGGGGGGGGGTGACCCAATGACGACACGGAACATCGTCCACGAGCCGCGAAGCGGCGAGGCGATTTTTTTTTTTTTTTTGCTATTTTGAAACCCCGTAAGTGATATTTTCCTGGCATCTACTGACACAATGGAGACCATAAAAAGCAGTGCATGATAACGTCTTTTTAAATCAAGTAACAGTTTAAGGGGGGTCGACCCAAAGACGATGCAGAGCATTGTTCACGAGCCGCGTAGCGGCGAGGCGATTTTTTGGGGTGCTATTTTGAACCCCCGTAAGTGATGTTTTCCTGGCATCTATATACTAACACAATGGAGACCATACAAAGCAGTGCATGATAACGTCTTTTTAAATCAAGTAACAGTTTAAGGGGGGTCGACCAAAGACGATGCAGAGCATTGTCCACGAGCCGCGTAGCGGCGAGGCGATTTTTTTGGGTGCTATTTTGAACCCCCGTAAGTGAGGTTTTCTGGCATCTATATAATACTAACACAATGGAGACCATAAAAAGCAGTGCATGATAACGTCTTTTAAATCAAGTAACAGTTTAAGGGGGGTTCGACCCATGACGATGCAGAGCATCGTCCACGAGCCGCGAAGTCCGAGCCGCGTAGCGGCGATGCGATTTTTTTTTTTTTTTTTTTTGGGGGGGGGCTATTTTGAACCCCCGTAAGTGATGTTTTCCTGGCATTTATATACTAACACAATGGAGACCATACAAAGCAGTGCATGATAACGTCTTTTTAAATCAAGTAACAGTTTAAAGGGGGTCGACCCAAAGGACGATGCAGAGCATTGTCCACGAGCCGCGTAGCGATTTTTTTGGGTGCTATTTTTAACCCCTGTAAGTGAGGTTTTCCTGCATCTATATTATACTAACACAATGGAGACCATAAAAAGCAGTGCATGATAACGTCTTTTTAAATCAAGTAACAGTTTAAGGGGGGGTTCGACCCATGACGATGCGGAGCATCGTCCACGAGCCGCGAAGACCGAGCCGCGTAGCGGCGAGGCGATTTTGGGGGCTATTTTGAACCCCGTAATGGAGACCAATGGAGACCATGAACAGCAGTTCATGATAACGTCTTTTTAAATCAAGTAACAGTTTGAGGGGGGTTCGACCCAATGACGATGCGGAGCATCGTACATCCACGAGCCTCAAAGTCCGAGCCGCGTAGCGGCGAGGCGATTTTTGTTGTTGCTATTTTGAACCCCCGTAAGTGATTTTTTCCTGGCATCTACTAACACAATGGAGACTATTAAAAGTAGTGCACGATAACGTCTTTTTAAATTAAGTAACAGTTTAAGGGGTTTGACCCGATGAAGATGTGGATACTGTGTGGGTCTGGACACATGATGGTGTTTTTCTATTCACATCACATTTTAAACCCCCTAACCCCTCCCCCATCCCCCCCACAGATCCGCCATTGGGATCTTCGCAAACTGGAAGCAATAAGCATTACATGTAGGCGATGGAAAAAAGGTGCTTGCGAAACGGATAGAACTTTGCGGCCACAGGGATGACAGAAAATAATATGACAATGAAACCAGCAACGGTGGCAGGATTAATGGCGGGGACAATCTGCATGCTGAAAGAGCACTTAGAATAGGTATATCGGAAAATTAATTCAAGACTAAGTTATAAGTTAGAAACATAAAGGAGATAAAATCTTTAGTATTAGTCATGTTCGACTTAAAATTGCATGCCCCCCCCCCCTCCCGCCCCTTACCCGGTAAAAACACCTTCTTATAATATCATCCCTCTTTCTTTCTTTTCCATTCTCATCATTCTCCTTTTCCCCCTTTTCTCTCCTCCGTCTTTCCGCCTTTCTTCTTTTTCCGCCTTTTATCTCCTCTCTCTTTCCCTTTCCCCTCCTTTTTCTCCTCTTCCCTTTTCTTTCCTCCCTCTTTTCTTCTTCTTTCTCTCTTCTCTTTTTTTCTTTTTCCTCTCCTTTTTCTTTCCCCCTCCTTTTTCTCCTTTTCTTTTTTTTGGCCGGGGGGCACGTGCCCCCTGTGCCCCCCCTCTGGATCCGCCACTGTGTTTCCATGTCAGTGGAAATAAATAAATGAATCTTGAATTTTGAATCTTAAATCTTGAAATAAGTAACTTCATATTTCATAAACTTATTGGATTGGCATTATTGGGATAGGCTCTTGGCCCGTATTGTTTTAGATTTCACCCAATATAGGAGTGTCGTGGTCGAGTGGTTTAATGCGCTTGACTGGAGATGCGAAGGTCGAGGGTTCGAGTCCCCACACGGCACTAATATCCTTTGGCAAGATATTTACCTGCACTTGCTACTCTCCACCCAGGTGTTAAATGGGTACCCGGTAGCGTAATTTTTTTATGCGGCACAGATTGGGGCTTTTTTTTAAAAAGAGGTCTTGATTTAACCCTAACCCTAACCCTAACCTTCCCGTAGGCTCAACACGCACCTAACCCCAATCTGTGCGGCAGAAAAAAATAACGCTCCCCGGGGAGTGGAAAATGTGCATACATTGTGTGCGGGTAAGCCTGAATCCGATGACCGCAGTATTAGTAATACTATTATCTGTAAAGCGCTTAGGCAATCGTCGGATCGATGTATTGGGCGCTCTATAAACACGGAATATTATTATTATAGGGAATTTGTTTGTACTAAAGTATTCACGTTTCCCCCACATGTTTGTTTCCTCTTAAATCGGTTATGTGTTACACATTTTGTAGTACAGAGTAAACATCCCATGTAAAGATAAATAATATGACGCAAATAATGTTTCAATATCTTGCAAAGCGTTTGCGGACATTGTACAAGAATCATGTCGGAGTCTTCCTTTTAATCAACTTAAACAACGCGAGGCGTGATGATGGCTCAGAGCAGGGCCCCGTCTTACAAAGAGTTACGATTGATCCAAATCAATCACAAGTCCTCCAATCAATCGCAAGTTTGCAGTCTCCTATCTCTTATGTGCATAGTTGCGATTGATATCAATCGCAAATAAGTTGCGATTGATATCAACTCTTTGTAAGACGAGGCCCAGGGGTCTCGTAATTGGGAGGTCCCAGGTTCGAAACTAATTCGATGCGCTAGTGCCCTTTGATAAGACATTAATCATCATTTATATCAAGTCCCTCGGAAAGTGACATCCGTGTCCCTTATTTACAAGCATACACATGCTTTCTAAGCAGTCAGGTAAAACAAACACACCAACTGTGTTTTTCCGTGATTAGCTCATTTCTATAGATATCAAGTAATTTCTACTATTATAGTAGAAATGCAATCACAAATATAAAAAAGTGGAAACGTATCGGAAATAAAACTTACTTGGGATATGTGTTCTTTTCATTACTACCATCCAAATGTTGCTCCTCAATACTAAAACTCCTTTTGGAAGCCATCATGAGCCGGGATCATGAAATTCAACGATGGGAGTCGTGGTGACCAGCGTTTAACACGTATGCAACCGTTTCGGATGACTTGAAACACTGGACCTAATAAGTACCATCGTTTGATATATTTGGTTTTATTCAGGGGCGCTCGTGCCTGCAAAGGGTGACCGGGGTATAGTTTTTTCGGAAGGTCGAAAATTACAAATTCAAAGAGAGACTTCACTATCTATTGTTTGCAGGGAAAAGAGAGAAAGGGGGCACACATATAAATCTAATGTTGCCTAAGCTGAGGAAATTCCATTTCACACAGGCAGAGACACTGGAAGGGCTAGGAATCGTGCTAAATGAGCTGTTGAGAAAAGATGATTTAAACAACATGTTACCAAAATTAGACCCTCATACCCTACTTAAAAGGAAATGGTATAACTACGCCTCTGTGCAGCGAATCTTTATAGTGGACGGGGTACAAGGTTTATTTACTGAGAACTATATAGTCCCTCTGAGCAAATATTTTGTCTCACATAAAGAAGGTCTATTTATGAGTGTTTGCTAGAGAAAACGCTGAATATATTGCTCAGTCTTCAATTATTATCTTCTGGAGGCGTATCTTCAACGAATAGCGTAGAGCTATGGGCGAACCCCCCCCCCCCCCCATTAAATGGCTGGGCTGGGGAAGGCCATAAGCGAGAAAATGAGAAAGGGTGAAAGAGAAGTACAACGTGAATAGGAGACGAGACGATCCCCCTCTTATCGAATGGCAGGGGGGGGGGGGGCCAGCTTAAGGGGACATGAGGATTTACGAACCCCCCCTGTTTATACCAGGCAATATTGTTACTAGATACATCTTGGCAAGTTGCTAGATATTAGTAGCATCATAAACCGTTTACGAAAAATGTTTAGCCTACTTATGCTAGACAGAAAAATAAAATAAAATATTTTAAAAACTCCATCGATATACTTTTCTTTCTGAAAGCGGAAATAATTATAGAAAACAAAACAAATATCAGGTGAAAGTTGTACAGAATCAGACCTTAAAAGAAAGTTTTGAAATCAAGCGTGATATCGCTTGGCAATCTTTTACGGGCAGGGAGGCATTATAATAATTTCAAACAGAATTTTCTGAACTTTGTTTCGTACGAAAACTAAACGGAAGGCACCTTTTTTAATTATCATTTTCGAGGCTGAATGATAAATTGGAAAATTAAATATTATTATCTATCACGTCGTTTTGTTTCCAATATAAATAATACAAGCATGGGTCATGCTGTAAGTTCGTTATTTTTTTATAATCTCCCACATAGAACATTTTTGTATAATGTTTATTATGTCATTAATGTATTTAATAATCATTATGTATATCGTGTATGTTTTGTTGTTATATCTTTTTATGGAAATGTGGAACTAAATCAATTCAATTCAATTCAAGAAGAAAACTTCCCGTGTCTAAATAGTCTGCTCTAATTTTTTTTGAAAATGCATATTCCTTTTCCGATTTATCTCAAACTTTCAAAATTATTTCTCTCTAGTTTTTTCTAATTTTTTACTAAGGACATATTAATTTATTCGAATTGTTAATTCCCCATTAACAAAAGGCATCTAACTATTATTACTCCGAAAAACATTCAACATAATATTTAGTCTATTTGTAAGCAGGTCTGCACGACTACACAACAGTTAGACAGATAACCGAAACAAAAATGGAAAGAAAAACGAAACGGTGAGCCTCTTTGTTCTCCATTTAGATCATGCATATATCTTTGTCACATCCAGTGCCCCCCCCCCCCCCCCCCCCCCATCACTACCACCACTGCAATCTCCGTGAGTGGCAGAAAATGCAATTGTGTCTCGTGAATATTTCGAGCGGATATCACCAATTTGCATAAATCTTCTAGAAAGCTATATGAAAGAGAGGCAATTAAGAAGGAGGAACAAAGGACAAAGAATAAAAATGAGTCTCATCCTGCAAATTCTGTGCTCATACACTCATGACCTCCGAACACAAGGGGAACCCCTCGGTGTATAACTTTGTTTACAAAATATAATGACGTCATAGTATGAATTGCAGACGCGCACTAATATTTCACTTTATTACTTGTTTTCAAGACTTTTTCCTGCTCATTTATTTTAATGAAGAACACAAATGCACACATTTAACATCGTTTTTTATAATATTGAATCAAATTTTCATTTACACTATTGTGTTATTGCAACAATAAGAGAGTTATTATTTCATACGCGTATGAAGTCAAAACCGTAGCACTCACAATCGTATACACAGGGCATGTTATTGTCTGAGCTGAGCTGCCATATTGCTGTACTGTATACTGTGTGTACATAACTTCCCGATTGCCGATTCTGCTGTGTGTGAATTTGCCACGAACAAAGTCTCGAACGACCTGATAAATCTAGAATATCTTCACAACATGAATAGGTTAACATGTCTACTTTAAGCAGTCGACAAACAGACTAAATTTCCTGCGAGTCTGTTTTGAGTATGCTGTCGTTGTTTGACATTTGCAGCTGAAATTCTACGTCGTAGAGGCGAGCTAGTTTGATCTCAAAATGGGGAACTGTCTGCAGGGTCAAACAGCTGACGATATTTCGTTGCTTCACGACGATGCCGAAGTACATGAGCGCCTGGGACCCCCACCACCATATCAGGTTAGATTAAAATAAATATTTATTTATCGAGCAATATCTCACGCTATAGATAATCAAATTGTAAAGGTTTAAATGTCTGCATGTAGTATCATAGATAAAATAATAACGACTGTTCATGCCAGTTTTTTAGTTTTCAATGAGATCCCAAGCCATGCCCATGGCCCATGGGCCATATAGTCTAGCATTAAACGTCATCTTCCTGTGTATGTTTAAAAAGCATTTATTTACTAGACTAAGCATGTAGAACCAGGGGTTACCATTCAAATTGCCGAATAGACTTCAGATTATCATGTAATTTAAGCAGCTTGCTTTTTACGCAACAATCAAGATCAGAATGTAATGAATCAGATTCTGAGAATGTGAGTGAATGCTTTAATTTGTTTGTAGATGTTGATTGATAACGTCCTGGTACCCTGTGACGTGTGCGCGTGTCTGCATAGCCTGTGACCGACTACCATATTTCAACCTCAGTTACACAGACAGCATGAGACACATTTATCCGGCTCAAAAAAGAAACCAGAGCTCATGTGTGAAATGAAGCCGCAATCTTAGTGTTAAAAATCATGCATGTACATGTATGATGTAGCGGAGCTCACGGCGGAGGTCACTAATGACGCTCGACGCAGGAGGGCACAGCGCCTCGCGAATGCGCTTTCGGTGCTCGCCGTCTTCGATATCCCGCAACTCATCCATCTGGCCTTACCCATGCCATGCTAAACAAAACTTCAAGTTACTGTATTAATGAGATCTACCATTAATATTTCAGAAAGAGTTCCATATTACATGTATGTACCCCCGCTAAATATTATTACATATTCTTTCTATCTCTCATTGTCTTACCCTAACCCTAACCCTAGTTTCCCCATGTTTTATATATTATATTATTATTAGGTATATCACTCTGAAACATATTTTTTTTTCAATTTTAGTGGGGGGGGGGGGGGTTCATATGGAACTCTAGCCAATATTTCTATAAAATCTCTTTGTATAAAACTATAATTGGATTGAAAACAATTTGTACTCAAAATCTGATAATGACCAAGTCTTGCATTAGTTTTCATGAGACGGGAGGGTTTCTGAAGGTTTGGGCAATTATATTTAATTTCCACTTAATGATAAAGGGCAAAATTCAATGATTTTACTGTGCAAAAAGGGCTGTTTTCTTTCCTGTTTTGGGGATTGAAATGTACATGTATTCAAAGAATCAAAGGACATAAGGAAGTTGTGCAGACTTCCAGTTTTTCCATTGTTAATGACACAGGTCATACAGGTTAATACGTTGAAAGGAATCATTGTGTCAGACTGTCACTCTCCTCAATAAATCCTGCTTCAATAACGATCCAAGATGATGATGATGATGATCCACAGCACTTTTATGGAGCCATTTATCTGTTTCAAACAATCAAAGTCGCCCGCTCCTCCAATAGTCAATATATAGTCATGGACTTCATATTTGCTTGAAAGATGTGTAATCACAAGAAAAGACTTTATGAGAAATTGAATGTTCATGTACCATGGACAATGTGCCTTCATCTTGTATTTGGGCAATTTGGGGGATGAACAAAGAAGTTTCATATTGATGAGTCATGATGGGTGCTGTAAAAAAAGTTGTGTGGAGCTGCACAATGTATGATGTTTATCTTTAACATTCACCTGTACAACTGTATGCATTTGTTGGTCTTTTTTATGACCAAAGGAAATTTAATAAATCACTGTGATCCATATTAATCCCGGCACTGTGGCAGCCTTTTTTTCTTCTGTTTTGATCTAAACAACATACCGGTACTTCATGTACATGTATGACTAATGTAAGATGTGACATAGAAACTAATGTTGCTACCCCTTTTTGATAGAGCTTTGAATAGTGGTGAATCATAATACTTGGCACAATGGCACATGAATTATGTTTCTTTTGTATTTTTTTTTCTAGGAGGAAGCTCCCGTTTACCATGTGACACCAAACCAGAGAAGATCAGCCAGTCAACTGACCGAAGAAGAACAGATCCGAATTGCCAAACGAATTGGCCTTATACAGCACTTGCCCATAGGGCAATATGATGGTAGCAAAAAGGCTAGAGAGTGAGTAAAGAACACTGCTAAAATTTGCACTTTCATACATTCATTACCGTATATCAGAGTGCTACAATGCTCCTATCCCACAGCAAAAAATCCAAGCAACAGCAGCGGTTGTATAATTAGTTCTGAGCTACTGAAATGCTCTCTACAGAGAATAGCCCCTCAATTTTTCACATGGACAATTCTTTTCAATTTTCATTCATTGCACTGGTTTGTATCCCACTGGGGGAAAATTGTTACTTTCATACTTTATACATCAAACATTGTACATCTACATGAACATGTGGGCTACATACTGTACATGTATGTGGATTGTGTAACTTTTCAGGGTAAAACCAGTAAATTAGTGTAATACAGGGGGACTGTAATCATTGCACAAATTTAGATGTGAATTAGATTATTAGTCATTGCAGTAATCATAATTTGGAAATTGTAAAGGTTATTATGAAATGCGTCACATTTTGCTGACTCACTATTGGGCAAACGCAATAACATTTTCCTGTACATACATGTACATGTAGATAGGACAAAACACATTGCATCCTGTATTTAGAGGTGTAAGTCATAGTCGAGTGGTTTAAACATTAGACTTGAAAAGTTGAAATACAAAGGTTGTGATTTTGTTCCCCGACACAGCACTAATGCTGTTTGACAAGGCAATATTCTACATTTGCCACTCCATACCCATGGAATAAATGAGGACCTACATGTACCTGGTAGGATGACGAAAGCCTTTGTGTTGCCATATGCCATCATGGTAACCACATGGTAGGAATACTCCCCAGGGAGTGGAGATGGTGCACATTGAGCATAAAGGAATCCAATGACCGGGGAAATAATATCTGTAAAGCGCTTAAAGGTGGTATTTTGACTATAAATCACTATATAAATCCAGATTATTATAAATATTATATTGTTTTAAAGCAACAGGCCATTTTATACTATACAGTCTGATTCAGTTTGTAAAGAAACTAGAGACACATTCCACAGATTCATGATGCTTCAAGTATAAACACTAGGCCTGAGTCATGTCGGGATTTTCATAAACCGGGTCCCGACGGCCTTGCACCGATCGGGACCCGGTGTCCCGAAATCAGCTCGCAGGATTTGTCACTTGCCTCTATAAAAAGCGCATATCATCAGTATGTCCCTTAAAAGTGACCTTTTTTATCAGTATAAATAAATCAACACATGCATACCTCGACACAGATTGGTATATTCTTCCATTTGACATTATTTTCATCCATGATTGGCGATGTTTAGTGCCATTATCGTGCCTCTCAAAGTAAAAAAACTCGAGCAAAAATATAAAGACAACATTCGAGCCGCCATTTTGATTCATGCAGCTTGAATAAATCGGGTCAAAAAATATGAATGTTAGAATAACAAAACGGCTTTCTAAAAAATTCTTCTTTACAACATACCGATCAAATAATTTGTTAAAGACAAATAAATATTTATCTCTTAATTTAAACATCGCATGCTTTTTTTTTAAAGCTGAAAATTACTTGGTAATCACAAGAAGTTTCGATACGGATAGCTGTTGCAAGGCAAGTTAAGACTAGTCTCGGATAAATGCGCAGTGCTCGTCGTTAGCTGTAAGGCGTGCCAGAACGAACCAAAACAAAGACGTGGTCGTAAGAGAAAAAAATTATTAAAAGCTACGAGAGCACATGTTGGAAAGACAACTACTCACGACGAGGAGCACTGTGCATTTTCCGAGACTAGTCTGAACTTGCCTTGCAACAACTATCCGTATCGAAACTTCTTGTGATTACCAAGTATCGATCGGTATGTTGTAAAGAAGCGCTTTTTAGAAAGCCGTTTTATTATTCAAACATTAATGTTTCTTTCAACCCGATTTATTAATCCTGCCGAGAGACCTGGCCAGTACAGTAGCTGGCTAGTAGCTGGCAAAAACAACCCCATGGGGCGAACTGCTTTGCAATTTATATCAGCAGTTCGAATTGATTCAGGATGGGCTAGAATATGATTGGTAACAATTAAATACTTAAGTTTTAAGGTGGATTGATTTTAGTGGTGTGCAAAACTGCACTTTCTTACATATTTCTTTATTTTTTTCGGAGCGTCGGTTCTCAAAAAACGAAACCGGGACCCGACGGCAACGGTCGGGTCCCGGTGTGATCGACCGTACCGACTCAAGCCTAATAAACACCTTCATCCTGTACAATGTACAGTACATGCAGATCTATATTTACATGTACATAATGTATGTACACATTACTATGTACAGTAACCAAGTGGATGCATCCAATGAAAATCAGGCCAGTTTGAAAGGGGTATCATAATACATTGTAATTTTGATAATGGTACCTAGCCTTGTTAAAAACAGGTTATTTGCCCTGTGTCCCACAGGCAACTGATAATGGGCAAGGGCATGTTCCGCCATAGCTGATGTCACAAATGCAGGGTACAGTAAAATACACATTACACATAGAAGGCATATATACATGTATGTATTTCAACAGTAAAGTGCAAGGAAGTAGATGTATTTGTAGGTAGTTTACATTGAACTTTACTGGTTGATGTTGGACAGAGACTCACAGGGACTGAGGATGAAGGAACAATAGTTGCTGAATTTTTCCTTTTTGCATAAAATACTAAATTTAATGACCACAATACCTCTTGCCCTGCAAACCCCCAAATTTTGTAGCCGAGCCAAAAATGCATTAATGGCATAGGGGGGAAGATTATACAATATCCGAAATTCCAGAAGGATGTCTTTGTATATAATGTACACTGTACATAAACAACTTCATTGATTTTTGGCAAACCATTTGAGGTCATTGTGTCTTTAAACGTTTAATCCGTAGTTTAATTTAAGGTTAAAGCAGGTATCAGGTATTGAGGTACAACATGTACAGGGGTCCACAAAACAGTACATGTACATGTATGTTGTAGTCTTGTAGAAATTGACAACACACGTACATGTACATGTATTGTTGGTTTGTTCGACAAGAAACTTTCTATGAGGGATATACTGTAATAGTAATTAAACTTCTCTGCCTACAGTACTGTTATGTGGTTTTACATGAAATGATGAAAAGTTGTTCAAAATGTTCAAAATAATAAATATTCATGTTAATGTAATATAATGCTTCTTTCAGAGAAAATATTGGAATTCTTCCCCTCTGGATAGATTAAATATTCAATTTTTATAATGGAAAGGGGAAAGATTTTTAGGGTCCTGCCTGACTCCTGAAGTGGAATTTTTCCCTTAAGTTTGAACTTTCACAAGAGTAATGTACAAATGTAGTAAAATCAAAAGTGCTGTGTCCAAAATTTCCAATTTCATTATAGGAGTACCGGTATATGTATTTCACATTTTCACTCATGGCGTTTTGTCTCCCGTTTTTTTTTCCTTTCAGATTCAAAGTTTCAATCGTTTTATCTTTCATCATATTAATTTTAATATAAAATAATTCCAGTTCTTAATAGTTTTCAAATGATGAACCTTTCCTTCTCTCTCTCTCTCTCTCTTTACTTCCCCTTCCAGGTGTGTGATATGTATGCTTGATTTCCAATTAAACGACCCCATCCGCCTCCTGCCGTGCATGCACATCTACCACACAAAGTGTATAGACGATTGGTTGATGCGCTCCTTCACGTGCCCGTCGTGCATGGAACCCGTAGAGGCCGCTCTTCTGTCCACCTACGACGATGGACATTAGGGGGTCAATACCAGAGACTTTATAAGAATATATTTTTTTGTAGTCGTCCGAGATGTTTTCTTCAAGAGGGATCTGTATAACGTGTGTAAGTGAGAGGCGTGAGAGCGGTTTCGACGACATTTACATCGAAAAGTATTTTGACGATTGAACGTGTAATGGTTCACCATGCAGGTAATAACGCGGAAGTTTTATTTGAATTGGAAAGCCCTTCTAAACGGTTGTGTGATTTGCAACTGTTTGGGAGTAAAACAATCACGAATCAGAGCATGATTTTTGTTACTTCATTGTGCTCCAGTCTCTGCTTATTCCATAAGTGTACGTATGGAATTATTATTAAAAAAAGGAAAACAAAGAGAATGAACTGCAATCACTGGATTATCTTTTACCATCAAGATGATTGAATATGCGACGAATGGCCGAAAATAAATGAATGGTATTAAATCTGCATAAAAGAAGACAAGAAAATACATCGTCAGTAATGATTTATTTTCTGATAGGCATTCGAGGTAAAAGTTATGGTTAACTCCAATCAAACTTACAGAGAGAAGGTGATCCTGAGTAACTTTTCTTTTTCTATCTGAGGTTCTTTATTTCTTGAGAACTGGATATTTTGTGCATGTCTTGTACACATTGCTGTAGGAAAAATTATATAGTGCAATTACATGTAGTTATAGTTTGTCTCACTTCCGAAACTTCTATTTTGTAGGAAACTGCATTCCATCTTTCACCTGTAAAATCTTTTAAACCGTTTACGACTGAGTTATCTCATCGCCATAGGCTTAGTACACGAATGACCCGTGTCCTGTAGGCCGTGGGTTTGAGTTTGGTCATTTTTCATGGTTTGTCCAGAAACGTTCGCCTCAAACCATTTGAGTTGTTTCCCCGAAAAGTTGATTCAACTAGCAATAGAGTTTTTGCATGTTGTACATGTACGTTTCTGACATCTTTGAGTTGCTTGCAATAGAGTGGTGAAGTGTGACGTCATCAAAAATCTATTTTTAGAATTTCTCAATTTTTTCTTCATATTCCGAAAGAACATAAAAAATAATGTCCAAATGTCGAAAACCAATTGAATATGTTAAGTATTGGCTGAGATATGACCATCTGAATGAATATGTGTCGTATGGGAACTCAGTGTTATATGCTCTGGCTCCTAACCATTAGGAGCCAGAGCATATAACACTGAGTTCCTATGGGGAGTATATTTATTCAGATGGTCATATCTCAGCCAATACTTAACATATTCAGTTGGTTTTCGACATTTGGGCATTATTTTTGATGTTCTTTCGGAATATGAAGAAAAAATTGAGAAATTCTAAAAATAGATTTTTATGACGTCACAGCTTTGGTACTCTATGGACTGGTTCACTAACATACTCAAATTTATAAATGTTTCTTTCCTGGGGCCTAGTGATGAGTTATTCAATTAACCGGTTAACGGTAATAACGAATGAACCACAATGCTTAGAATCCAGTTTGTATACATGACTCCTGCTATGTCAGGCAAGGCTCAGGCAAGCTTTTAGTTTGTCAAGAGCAACCTTCATTTAAAAAATATGCTTGAAATTATGTTAGTAAACTGGTCTATGGCAGGCAGATATCGGTTGCAAATGTAGAACTTCCCTGAACCGAAGAAATCCAAGTAAAAACCCAACATTATATCCGTTATCTGAACCTAAGATCAGTATACACTCGAGAAACAAAATACTCCACCATGTTCTGTACATGTAAACCCGACCTTCCTTTCAATGAGTACATGTAAGTGGGCATTGTGGATTGCTATACATGCAGTTCATTGGCGACATCCCAGAGAAAATATCAATATCTATTTTTCGGGGGCTACTTTTCAACCTTGCCTGCATGAAAACAACATTCTAAAAAAAAAATTGCATCGACTCTATCCGAATTCAAGGGGGCTATTTCGCCCTGAGCCCCTGTGTATTTTTTCTCACTGCGACATACTGTAGCAAGCCATGCCTTAAAATAGATGCACTGTGCACATTTCAGATTATAAACATATCGTCTGTCCAGAGCCAGAAGAGTGTGTTAACTCTGTTAGAGTACATGAGTTTAAAGCCCCTCCGGCACCAAACAAACGATATACTGTATACAGGTCAAGTTCTATAGTTGGTTGGGAGGACATTTCTGGAACAAAAATATGAGCTACAGTATGAGGTAGAGAATGATGCTTATTTTTGGCTCTAAACATTGTGATTTTTGTTGCTGGCCCAATAATTCATTCTGTTGGCTGTGGACGTTGATTTACTCCTGGCTCAGAAGTGCTTATGACTATTTTTTTTCCAGGAAGATGTGGTTAGTGAACATGTCAAATAAATAATTGTTAGGCACTGGGCACCTCATGAACTCTTGAATTTGTTTCTATTTTTAACTTTAAAGACTGGCCAGACCTCTAGAAACCATTCCATGTACATGTAGTTCAATTAAAAAATTAAAAAATTAAAAATAAATTGTGTGGAAAGGGGGAGGGGGGAGAATAAATTGCAATACATTTGATTCCTTGAGAAACATAACATACTGTATATGGAATCGATAAGCCAAATTAACCAAATTTCAAACTTCTTCTTTAGATTAAAATATGTATTGTTATTGGCAAAAAGTAGTAAAACAAATAAAGCCTCGATGAGAAATTAATGAAATGATAGCCAGTAGCCTGGTATAAGAAGGTGTTAAAATATTCTGCATATTCTGAAATTATTTAATGTACTTAAAAACAATTTATCTTTTAAACTTAAGACCAATAGTATTATGTTTAATATTAAATATTATTGGAAAAATTTATTTTGTAACTCCTTCATGTATCTGCTAAATTGTAAGATTTGGAAATGCTTCATTTGCATATATAGTGTCAAATTGACAAGGTTGGAATGTACAAACATGCAATTACTTTTAAATTTATCAATATTGATACACACAAAACTCCAGGAAATGAATCAAGTGTTTACTTTTGGTGTGTGTGACTGTAATTTTACTAAATGTAAAATGCACATGCACAATAAAGTAATTATTACACTTGTATGGCGGTAATCCATTTCAGATAATGGGTTTTCAATATGGTTTTGGATTGGTGATTTTTTACATGTAATGTCATTAATATTTGCCAAACTTATTAAGGACATATAATTTATACACTATATCCTTGTTAAAATATGCTTTGCTGTTGAGTCATTAGGCATTGAATACTTCAGAAAGTGAAACCTAATCGGGGTACTAGTAATTAGAAGTAATATTTATCATACTGTGCCTTCTTGTATTGCACATGTCGGCTGTCCATTCAAATTGTAATGTAAGCTTCTTCATTTTGTTTCCTTAGTTTTATTCCTCTTTCAGTCCTTAGTTTACAGTGACAATATCTGTATCAATCCTTTCGCGACAATCATTTCACATTTTATGGTTTGGCTCAATAACTTGCAGCCTGAGATTCAGAGCCCTAAAAAATATGCCAGAAGCATGAGTAGAAAGCAAAAATGTCTGCATACATTGCATTCATTGTTATTTCATGATTATATTGCATTCGATGTTCAGAATTTTAAAAGGAAAATAAGCTTTAAAATTCCTTAAATTGGCAGCACAATGAGATATTCAAAATCATTGTTTTTCTATCAAAATTGGACACATTCATCTTTTTCACTACATTGTCAGAGCTGCCAACTAGTACGGATTTCCCGTAATTGGTACGGAAATTAACGACCATTACGGAATGTTGTTTAAAATTACGGATTTAAAAAAAAAAAAAAAAAAAGATTTTTTTTTTTTTTTTTATATTTTTTTTTTCCCCCCATTTTTCCTGGAAGACTGTGTTGTGATGATATGAAACTCATTATTTAACAACTTTGTGTGAGTAAAATCACCAAAAATGTCAGATAATCATGTGTCTGTGCAATGTTGGCGTGTCGTTTTTATTAGAGTCATAGCGCCGCATAGGAAATTACTGATTTATACCCAAAATTACTGATTTTGAGCCTTGTGATTACTGATTTTCGGTTCTGGAGGTTGGCAGCTCTGCATTGTCGCCCATGTATATTGTTTTCGGAGACAGTAGATTTTATTTTTAACAATGTAGCAATAAAAAAAATATATTATTGTTGCCAATTTGCAGAATAGTAGTGATCAATTTAGGCCTAAAAGATCAATCCTGTCTCGAAAGGGTTAATAAGTATGTGTCTGGAATGATTTTTGCAGAGAAATAGTTCTGGTGTTTTGCAAGCATTGAAAAGTCGTAGCTAGAGATAAATGACAATTAATTGTCTGCTTGTATCGTCATGTAATATAGCTGAATACTGTTGATCAAGATCTACCGGTGCAGTAAGTCATTTATGTATTTTCAATATGAACAGAGGCTCGAATACTCTTCACTGATCACATGTACAGTATGCGTGTGTCGCGATGCACAAAAGACATGAATTACACCTTTTTTTGAAAGTCGAAAGTTCATTAGGAGTGAAGATAAATACTGACTTCAAGGAAACAGTTTTCTTGGAGATTTTTTGCACAGTGCTAGATTATTATCGAGCGTAGGATAATAAATACCGGTACTACAAAAATGTCCCCGCGTACAAGACTAGCCTGCTATTGCAATTTGCAAAAATATTTTTTCTAAATAATAGCATTGTTCCTTGTAAAATGCCTGGTGAATGCTTGTGTTAAATCAGAAGCAAGGTGTTACAGATTCATGCTAAAATCTTTGATTGGATCAATGGACATGTTGCTATGAAAGTAGTACCACTTATTGTAGACTTCAGGTTATGAACAATCTTTTTTTCCTTCATTTCCATCGCCTTAAAGATACATGTAGTCATAATTTAAATATAAGACTGATGAAAGCAAACTGACAAATGTATTGTTACTATGTCTAGAGAGGTACAGCATTTTGAGGGGGTATTTCCATTTGTAAACGGTTTCTCCACCAGCTAATCCAAGAATTCTTACATGCAAAGACGAAAGTGTTTCCATGTTTAAAAAACCTGAGCATCGTTTCATAAACCATCATAACTACAAGCTTACCAACATCCTGTTCGAATGCATGTTAAATTTAATATGCACGATTCAATGGGATGTTGGCGACCTTGCGCTTACATGTATGACGAGTGTAACTTGTGAAACACTGCCCAGGGTAGTTAATCTGGTTCCTGCTTACCAAAGAAAGTCTCTGGTACATGCATCATCAAGTTATACTGTTTTCACACTGGCAATTTTTTTCTTAACCCCGTACTATAGGTGGGGTTAAGGGGGGTCTTAGCCCCACCTATAGTCCGGGGTTAAGCCTATTCCACTTTCTGTTCAGACTCGTATTTACCAAAGTGGGCTAGCCCCACCCATAGTACGGGGTTAACTAACCCTGCAAAATAGCAGGGCTAACCCCGCAATTGTGGTGCTAACTCCTGCTAACCCCGCAATTGCGGTGCCAGGCAAATGAAAGAGAACAGTAACGAAAAATAGTCCGATACTACGCAATGGAGCGTATCGCAGCTGTCCAAATGCGAAGTAAGGAGCCCACTGTCCAATCATAACATTCACGATATCCGGGGCTAACGAATTGCAGTGAGAACACCGTGAATTTTCTTATTCCGGAATAAGCGTTAGTACGGGACTAAAAACAATGTGTGAAAAGCCAAAGAAAATAGTCCGGGGTTAAGGATAGTACGGGGCTAAGCAAAGTACGGGGTTAAGCAAAACCAGTGTGAAAAGAGTATTGGTGTCCTTAGAGGAAGCCCTTTGAAGTAAACAATGAAAAAAGACATTGTCATTCCATGACTAGGCACTTGCCACATAAAAGTTTGTTTTTGTGGACTTTAGCAAGAGCTACATATCATACACTCATACAGTATATCTGGGGGGTGTTTCACAAAGATCTTAAGTTGGACTTTAAAATTATGGAAAGCCGTTAGCATATATGAAAATATTTTGTGAAGGTTATTTTAAAAGGCATAAATTCATAATTCAAATCATTCATATTTTCTATTATCAAGGAGATTTCATGTTCTTGATGTGGAATTCATAAAAAAGTCTAAAATACTTGAATTTTTGCTTTTGAATATACTTTATTTTAAGGCTACAAATGGCTCTCCATAATTTAAAAGTCCAACTTAGAGTTAAGTTTGACTTAGGATCTTTGTGAAACACCCCCCAGTTGGTGTAGAAATGGAACCGTGTGGACTCAAGTGTACATATGCATGGTAATGTTCAAACATGCTTAACACAAGGAATGCATTGGAGTCATAAACTTAACCAGTTTCCATTTTTACCTGTTCTATTTTAAGGTAAAGAAGTAGTGTAAGAGGTATTTCACCTTAGAAGTTTAGAAATTTCTGATTATCATGTATTATACCTACCATTTCAAAGAAAGAGGTCGGTAGTCGACTTGTATTTTAAAGGAAAAACAGATCATTTCTGAAGTAAACAGCTGTGATATAGAAAGTGGCCTTAAGGTATTATATTTTGTTCTTTGTTAAAACAGTATTTTTTTCTTCTTTAAGTTTTGATTAAATTTAGCATCCTGTATTCTCATATTTATGCTACAATTTGAATATATATGTTGAGCACATATAGCATGTATATATTGAACGATATGCTACTGTATGATGTAGCTAACCTTCAGGTGATTCCCAAACATTATCTTTAATTTTGTTGTTAGATTTAGGTACCAGCCCCCTCTATGTAATTCATTTTTGGGATATTCGCATTATATTCCCCGCCCTCTGTGCATTTCCTCTCTCATCGACTCTTCTGTTCTACTCCCTCCCCCCCCCTTCTCTCTCTCTTTCTCTTTCTCCCCCTCTCTCCCTCCCTCCCTCTCTCCCTTTCTGCTTGTCTTTTGTATTTACTATTGTAAGGACCCACAAAAGACAAAAGTGGTCTTACTATATACTGTATGTTTGTCTTTCTTTGTAAATCTATTTCTTTCATATTTTGTCCCATGATTGAGAATTTGAGATGAGTATTATTTATATACAGAAAATGTGTGGTAGTGAGTATAATGTAATTTTTCTTACAATACGTTCCCATATAAAGGTTTTCTTACTAAAATAACACCTAAAGTTATATACGGTATGCTTATCTGTAGCAATGTGTGCATCATTAACCGTAACTATACAGTCCTTTAATTCTCTATTTGTTGTGATATATCTTAACAAGTTATTATCCCTGTTTCTTTATAGTCGTGTGTTCTCATTTAAACACCAAAGAAAAATGTGTGAAATGTTCAGATCACTTTATTATTTACTGTTGAATTATAGATGAAGACACAGTCCAGTTGTCTTGGGTGTGTCGACTGTAAATGTGGTGAAAATATATTATGTTACTGCAGCTAATTTCACTAGGTACACATTGTACCACACTGAATCCACAAGCTGTGTACATGTACATGGCATAGACAATTATTTCAGCAAAGTGTAAATGTAAATGTGACTTTCTTCGAATGTTTTGCCAACATTGATTATACATGAAGAATTTACATGTGAAGATTAATATACTTAATTAAGAATAACAGTAGTTTCATAAATTGCAAGTAAGCACTTCAGCCAAAACCTGTCTGTTAAGGCCACCTAAATGAACAGAAAATTCAGCCATTTATAAAGGCAGACAATCTTTCTGCACAGGATGTACCTGTTTATATTTCAAGAGGGAGAAAATATATGCCATAACTAATTAACTATAGACCGGCAGCCTTTAAAGACGGAGTTTTACTTACAATTTTGTTTTACCTCATTGTTTTTTCTGAAAAAGTAGAAAACATAATAAGTTTTCACACACTAGCTAGGATGGTAAATTAGTTTCAATCTGTGATTCTGGTGCGCCAAAAATCAACTGCAATTGCTCACAGAAAATAGACTTCAAATTTCACCAAAGAACATCCATAGCTAGTTTTGCTAATAGTACCATGCATGAACAAGCAAGGAATGAGTCAAAACTGCATTTTGCCTTGCGAATTCAAGCAAAAGGAAGGATAATTCTTTTTGATGGAATTCTTTGTACCTGCACTTGGTTTTCTATTTACATGAAAATAGTTTTGTTGTAGCACAAAGGATATGCGACATGAAAGTTTCATGCAAAATTTGCAAAGCTAACAAACGGTGTAGTATAGATTATACTGCATGTCATGTGGTGCTGTAGTATACTACTGTAATTCTATCGAATATCACTAGCGATATTATTTTTTCGATACTATATCCGCAATGAGTAATATATTTAGCATTACTGTAATTCTGTTTAAAATTCTTGTTAATGCCACAAAGCTCTCATTTGTTTCTTTACAACATTTTAGTTAAAAAGAAATGCAACAATTGTAGCTAACATGTTTTTTTTCCTCCTGTCTGTCTTTATAATTCTAATGCACGACCGGAAATCACCCATTTTGATTGTGAGAAAAGAGCGAAATGCTATGTTATTCTTGTTGCAAGATGTCATCATTTGTAATTTGAAACTTTGTTTTTATTATTATTATTGTAAAGGGCCTTGAGCCAGAGATATGTTGTCGGATGGGAAGCTACTTTGAAGAGTAGCTACAAGTGATTTGAGTGCAATAAAAGGTTATTATGTATAACACAATCCATTTGAAAGTGACGTCTTTTATTTCTACTGACAAACACAACCTAATTATTCTGAGTATTACCGTAGCTGCTTCATAAATGTGGAACATGGCCCCACTCTCCTTCAGAGTATTAATTAACCTGTCTTACCTCTTTCAAAAGATCCCTTAAAACTTCTTCTCTCAGTTAAAATCTGATTTACCTATTTTATGAGTACCGGGAATGTATTTTTTGTGTCTTTACAATCTGTAATTTTGTGTTAAAAGGTGCTACCATGTTCTAGATTATTATTGAATATTTGTGTACATACGGTATAAGGCGTTTCCGTGTACCTCTACGCTATATGGCATATCAATTTACACACCTTTATACAGCCTCGTATTAAGGAGAGATTCTACATGTCAATGGGTAGTGATATTCAATATTAATAGTATCGTGTCTAGGAATGGGCATTATTTTCCTGGCTGTAGACGAAATTTATTTATATGATTCGTAATAGCTGTCTAATTAAAAAGAAGTTTATAATGAGGACTTAGTTAGCACAGATGAGGACTTAGTTAGCACAGATGCTGGTAAGCATTATGGGGGATTCTTCTTACAGGGACTGCTGGTATGACCTCACCCCCTCCCCCCCCCCCCCAAAAAAAAAGCCTTCAATACATAATGGTAGACCCTTGTCAAAAAATGTGTGTGCTAGTGTTGACTTGTTCAATTCCCCAAAAATTCACTATAAATCATTTGAAAAGGTTTCATACGTCATGAGGAAAATACTATTACAAAAAAGAAATGTTTTCTGGGACAAGAAGATTGTGAACATGATTATCTTTTTTATGATGTTGCATTCGGGATCCTCGTGATAAGCCTAATTCTATATCATGAGGGATCAATTCGTTAATGTGAACCTTATTCATATTTAATCAATTTAGCCCCATTAGAAGTCTGTATGTTACAAATTTGGAAGGCCTCACTGGGGCACTATTCATCCCGTGCCCCCTCCACAGTACTCTGAAATACGTATTTTAGAGTTCTGTGGCCCCTCCCGTGTTTCCTTCTTCTTCTTCTTTTTCTTCGTTTTTGACGACACCGTAGGAAGAATGTGCGCCTGTGTATGTTCGCCAAATTCAGCCGATTTTAACAAGCAGTAAATACGGGAATCTCACCCCAAAAATGAGCTACCAATTTGACGGTTGTTCAAAAAGTAGTGATTCCTGGAACCTCTCCCTCTCTCTCTCTCTCAAAAAAAAAAAAAGGGGGGGGGGAATAAAAGCCTGAATGGGTATTTATCTCGCTGAGGGTTAATGTTTTTAAGCATATCTGTATGTGTATATATTTTGATTGGTAACAACAAATAGGCCGACAGGTTTTTGAGGTTTAGACAAATGAACTCAGGCTTCTGGCGTACCCGCTGCCGTTAACGACCCATTTTAATAAAGGTCTGACCTAGACGGCTATATTTCCTTTTTTTCCTCCGAGACATTTCTAACAAAACTACATATTGCCCTATCTATACAGGGCTTGTAATATAAGCTTTTGCACTTCCTTGGTTAAAAAACTAGGGAGATTGTTTATGATTGTTGCATGCCGTCACTCATGAACTCACAAACCCTGGTATACTAGTATCAGGAACAGGAAATTGATATTTAGCCCGGGTATTTACTATTTAGCGCTCTCATCGCATATTGGTAGAAAACATTGTCACCAAGGCCTCTATCATATCATCCTAGACGTTTTTAATCTACCTCGTGATCCTGCCTATTTAAAAGTATTTTGTGTTATTCGTAAATACAGATCACTATAATCATGCACAGATTATAGTGTTCTATTATTAAAATATTTAGATTTGCAGAAAGAACAAGTGAAAAGGAGTATCATAATCATTAGTATTATAATTAAGGCAAATTATATCCCAGACTCCAGTGGCGGATCCAGGGGGAGGGGGCCGTTAATTTTACCTTTTTGTGGAGATGGGCCCCCTCCCCTGGCGCTCAAGGGGGGGGGGGGGTGCAATTTTTTAAATTTTCGAGGGCCCCCCTAAAAAAAAAATAGTGCTCACTACCCCCTCCCCCCCCCCCCCCCCCACTGAGAAACTTTTAAAAATAAAAAGGCATGGTAGGAGATCAAACATTTTCGAGACGAAATTATGTCTTCGATTATCTTTTTCCCCTGGGGTAGGGCTGAATCCTGGTTTCACGACCAAATGGGGGACTCGACAAGGGGATCGAGGGGCGGGAAACGATACCAAGGCGAAAATGTAACGTTCTTTCACCCGTGCCAGCCCCCCCTCCCCTCTCGGTGTTATTTAGGGTACGCGTATGCATGTTCTCCCCCTTTGAAACCCCCCCCCCCCAAAAAAAAAAAAAAAAAAAAAAAAAGTCCGTGTGTGTAAGTCAAATTAGTCAATAACTGGCCGACTTTTTGTGTTTTACAAGCTAGACTTTGTAGCGTGAACTTTTGGGAACATGAATGCAGAGTGTGTGGGGGGGGGCGTGCCAGTTACCGATCCTTATTATACATAGAGATATAGATCTATACTACTAATTAAGTATATATCTCTATGTTATTATATCCGAATATCCGGTAGTCAAACATCTTTATTATAGTGACGAATCATTAAAGAATTACTATACAGGCAATGCATAACTGCACATTACTTTTCATTTTGGAAAAGTTAGTTGATAATTTCAGCCTAAGCGACATGTGTACGAAATTGTAATTACGCAATATATTACAGGAGATTCAGCTGTGTCGCCAATCTAGGAATTTCCTTGCTGATAAACGTGATATAAATTTATTAAATCGGTAGATTTTACTTGATCTTTGCATTCTTAACTGTTAAGATGAATAGGGATGTGGAATCAGTGAGGAAAATAGGGGATATTCTGAACGATCAAAACCAACAACTCGCCGAAAGATTCCGTGCACTTTTCACGTTGCGTAACTTGGGAGGAGAGAATGCGATTTCTTGCATTGGAAAGTCTTTTTCTGATCCGTCTGCATTACTGAAACACGAAAGTGCCTACTGTCTCGGACAAATGCAAGATGAAAGAGCGATTCCTTTGCTGATAAGTGTACTAGAAGATGATACGCAGGAGACAATTGTCAGACATGAAGCCGGTGAGTGGAATGGAATGGTAGCCCTGCGCGAACTCCCCCTGCGCCCCCCCCCCCCCCCCGACAACAACCGACCAGTTCAGGTCCGGGCCAGGGGCTAGAGCCCATCAAGGCTTCAATCACAGTCCCCCTGTTCTGGCTTTCAGTTGTGGGTGTGGGTGTGGGCTACGGCAGCGCTGCGCTGCACTAATCAGTGACATTGTGTGTACAGCATTTGGGGTAGAAAGAATGGAGGATTATTATTTTTTCAGATAATTTGGGATTGGGAAAAACAATAGAGTCTACCCTTTTCTTTTGCCGTTTTGGCCTTGCTTACTACTGTCGTGCCGGAGCGGAATCTTTACTTACTGGGCCTAAATCTTAACTACACAATATAAACGACTATAATACGGATTTATCCTACCATAGGCTGTATACTTATACAGCTTGAAGTCTGTCTTGAAGCACTCGTCGTGTCGCCGGTGGAGCTCCACATACGTCGCTAGTAGACCGAAGAGACAGAAGAGACGAGCAAACAACAGTGTATGTACTTGTCGCGTGCAATCTCAGGTTCAATCTGATGTTCCCAGTAATAAACACGCCCGCGGAAACTACCGCGGGTGTCGCCTAATGCGGGACTTACGCGCATATGCCGCCAGAGCCGTAGTGGCTAAGGCTGAACCACTACATTATTCCCCACTTAATGAGTTTAAAGCCCAACTTAAACTAAACTAAAACTAACTTAAAACTACTCCCGTACCGCAGTGCGGGGTCACGCCGTTCCCGCTGGCGGATGGGTCAAGGACCCTCCCTGCCAGCACCGGTGAAGTCTTGGCCTTTCCAGAGGGCGGGCGCCTTTATCATACCTAAAAATATACTGTATTCCAAAATTTGGTACCGGAAATATGATGAAAAATACATGTGTATAGAGACCCAATCCCATAGTCATAATAGTGCATGAAATATACGACTATACAATATAACTAGTCAATCCCATAGCCATAATGATGCATAAAATATACAACTATATAATATAACTAGTCAATCCCATAACCATAATGGTTTCCATTCTGGTTACAAACAGAAATATACCAGTTAACCCTTACCGTGCCGGTGTCACGTGTAAATGACAAAGAATAGCAGTCCTGGCACGGGCGTAAGGGATTAACCGGGGCATTACAGTCATAAAGAAACAGAAATATACCAGTTAACCCTTACCGTGCCGGTTATACATAATGACAAATTGCAAAACGTCTTAGCACGGGCATAAGGGATTAACCGGGGCATTACATTAAATTCCCAAGGTGACCGAGCATGAGAGTGAGTGATCAACATAAACGATGAATGGCAATAAGTGTGCAGAAAAGGGGAAGAGCCCAATGGCTCCCCATTCCCCAAGTGCAGTTTGGATGGTACAATGTCCAGAAACTGGGCAGTCCCACATGAGAGCCAAACGGCTCCCTACAGGCAGTCCAAACGGTGCATATAAGAAGTATTAGAATGATAAAAGCAGATCACTGAAATCAGATGGAAAATGATATAGAAGGTGAAAACACTTCAACAAAATAAGATTACATTCTCTGGGCCACTCGGCCCCCGGGGGCACAATAGCCACTGCCGGCAAGTTCCTGATATCATTTAGGGCACCCAGGCCCACAACACCATCAAGCAGATCCAGAGGAATTACTCCCCCAAAACATAATCATATTCTGTAAACAAAAGTGAACTAAAATATATATAACAAACATGTTCTTTCCCCCGATCAAACATGATCCGAGGAATCCAAAAAGGAACCGGCACCATGTCCTTGCGGACGAGCCGTTGTGAATGGCTTTGATAGCGAACCATAATATATATTTAAGACAAATATGTTATTTTCCCCGATCAAACACGATCCAAGGAATCCAAAATGGGAGCCTGTGGGTGGGCTGGAAAAGGGAAAGGTCCTTACTCTGGAGCCCTGGACTCCCAACAACCCTACATCTCACCCGCTTCCCACTAGAAGGGGGCACCACGGTCGTCCTAGCGACACAAACTCCCTGGATACAGGCTGCCCTGGAATCCGTTCCATAGTACATATGTACCTCCTCCCCCCCGACAATAACATTAACTACCTGGACAAAGGGACCGACCGAAGAGT
This sequence comes from Strongylocentrotus droebachiensis, assembly GCA_035222895.1. NCBI lineage: Eukaryota > Metazoa > Echinodermata > Echinoidea > Camarodonta > Strongylocentrotidae > Strongylocentrotus > Strongylocentrotus droebachiensis. The sequence continues at coordinate 25,718 of JAVYIG010015319.1, forward strand.
CAGGCGGGTCACTAACATTATTTACCTTGACAAAGGGACCGACCGAAGAGTCAGGCGGGTCACTAACATTATTTACCTTGACAAAGGGACCGACCGAAGAGTCAGGCGGGTCACTAACATTATTTACCTTGTCCAAGGGACCAACCGAAGAGTCAGGCGGGTCACTAACATTATTTACTTTGTCCAAGGGACCGACCGAAGAGTCAGGCGGGTCACTAACATTATTTACACTAGTATTCACTGATTGTAGGCCTCTTGGTTTCCAGATCGGAGATCGGCCTCGCTCTCCGACCCCTCCAGGTTTTCCGGAACTTCAGCCACGGGAGATAGAGAGCAGGCATGGGACAGCATAGAAGCCTCCAAAGACTTAACAGTCTTCAAGACTTCCGCCAACATACTATCCATGTTGTCCATGCGTGTCCTCAAACTGGAGAGTTCTTTCTTCACTCCACTCATGTCCACCTTCAGACTGCCTATGTCCTTCCCTTGAACCTCAAGAAGGGTGCTGACATTCCCCCGGTCCGCCGCCGGAGCCGGACGGGGAACATCTCGACCTGTGGAAACTGTTGGGGAACGATAGGGTTGCCTATACCGATAAATTCCCGGCTCCTCAACTGTATCATAAATGTCCTTCCCCCGGTCCTCCACAGGAGCCGGACGGGGAACATCTCGACCTGTGGAAACTGTTGGGGAACGATAGGGTTGCCTATACCGATAAATTCCCGGCTCCTCAACTGTATCATAACTCTCTGCCTCCTGATTGTACAGGCAAGTCTGCTGCACCTGCTGCCGAGGAGCTGGATATAAACGGCGGGGCTCGCTCCCATACACAACACGCTGAGTGTGTTGTGCCCACCTGATGGCCTCCAGGGCCTCTTCAACGGACTTTGGGCGTTTATTCAGAGCGGTCAAACCCGCCGCCTTATCCGTACAACCCTGGCATAGCTGCAATACCATCTGAGTGCCGTCACCCCTTTGGTCAGACCCAAAAGCTTCACAAAACAAAGCCTGGAGCCGGTCGGACCACCCAAGGAGGGACTCCTCCGGGAGTTGGCGAGCCGTCCGAAACTCGGCTATGGCCTCCTCCGGAAATCGGGTAGCCCCAAACCGACGCCCCATCGCTGTCAACATCGGGTAATACGACTCAGTGCCCATATCCCGAAGATTGGAAAAACAATCCAACGCAGACCCTTCCAGACACCAGCCTAGAGCATCCAAACACTCCCTCGGACTCCACTGGCACGACGCAGCATAGCTTGTAAATTTCCTGAGAAAGGAATGCCAACTAGTCCTCCCATCGAAACTAAGCGACCTTGGCAGACGAGGGGGCCAATCTCGGCGCCCCTGCGGCCCTGGTGGGGATTCCCAAGTAGAGGGAGATACATAACTATCACGTGGGGGCACCCCGGAATACGGACCAGAATTGGTAGGAGGGGATTCCCTAGAAGAAGGATATACATAACTATCACGTGGGGGGACCCCGGAAAACGGACCAGAATTGGTAGGAGGGGGTTCCCTAGAAGGAGGATATACATAACTATCACGTGGGGGACCGGAAAACGGACCAGAATTGGTAGGAGGGGATCCCCTAGAAGGGGGATAACCATAATTACTCTGTGGGGGTTCCCTGGAAGGTAGAGTCCTATCTTCCCTAAGCCAGTAGTCGGCGGAGGGCTCGGCTGGGGAGGGCTCGGCCGGTTGCGGCGAGCTCCTAACTTGTGATTCAGCCGCCGACCCGGCTATAGGCCCAGCTGGGCCTCCACCCGAAGGCGGGGGGTACACTGTATGTTTATAGGGAACAGGATCCGGAATTGGGGCTCGGGACTCGGGACCGACTGGGTTTGCTCAGTCTGGGTTAGCTCAGTCCCCACCCCCTCCCCCTGTGCCTGCTCAGCCCGATCCGCCTTCCTATAAGGCTCAAAATCAAATAGATGCAACAGGTCCTTAGCTTCATGGAGACGAGGACACTGCAAAAATAACTCCTCCGTTAAGCTCCCACACTGCTCCCTCCACGTCAGAATCTTGTGGGACTTAGTTCTATCCACAACGGCCAGTAAGGCCTCTTCAGTCCCATAATTCACCTTAACCTTCTCTGTGGCCATAACCAGCTGTAAACCAGCAACGATTATATAACCAAATGAAGAAAGAAAAACAACATTCGTACCCAACAATCCCTCCTTCTTGCTTACTTACTAACGTACGTAGTTCCTTCAAGGAAAATACTTCTTGCTTACTTACTTAGTTTCTTAAAGGAAAATACTTGCCTACTTACTTAGTTTCTTACAGGAAAGACCTATTGCCTACTTAATAACTTACTTAGTTTCTTTCATAATCTTACTTAGTTTCTTACTAAAAAATTCCTACTTAAACAACCCTATACCCATAGTATACCTCACCGAAAAACACCGTGGAATTATCTCCACGGTAATAATACTTCGGCGAGAGGGTTGAAACTAATTTAATGACTCCTACTCACTACTACTACTCTACTCCTACTTAAACAACCCTATACCCATAGTATACCTCACCGAAAAACACCGTGGAATTATCTCCACGGTAATAATACTTCGGCGAGAGGGCTGAAACTAGTCTAATTAGAGCCTACTAAGTTCTACTTAAACGACCCTATACCTCACCGAAAAAGAACACCGTGGAATTATCTCCACAGTATAAAACTCTGGCGAGAGGATCACAACTACAAAAAACGGCTGTACAACCAGTCTAGTGAGTAGAAAAAAGTGGGCAAATTTAAGTACAAAAAAAAATGACCGAAACCGATGCCAAAAATCGAAATACGGCCGGAAAAATACCAACGAGTCCCTAAAAAACTATCCTACAACCCCAAGCAGACAAGAAATGAAAAACTAAGAGCTTATAAGGCTCTACGAAAAAAGTTCCAAAAATAAAAAAAATCCTTCAACACACACGTGAACGTATTCAAGATGGCGGCACGGACATGTGTGCGACCACAAAAAATTATCCCCAAAACACGGAAATGAGTACCCAAAAATCGGAATACAGCACTAAAAATACCCTACGAGTCCCTAAACTACTAATCTACAGCAATAACCAACTACAAACGGGGAATAAACAAGCTTACAAGGCCCCACGAATTAATTTACCAAAATTGAAAATCCCTTAAGTACACGAGTGAATGAAAACAAGATGGCGTCACCCACACGTGTGCTACAAAAAAAAATATCTCGCGCAAGTCCGAAAAGAACGATTACGCCATTGTCGTGCCGGAGCGGAATCTTTACTTACTGGGCCTAAATCTTAACTACACAATATAAACGACTATAATACGGATTTATCCTACCATAGGCTGTATACTTATACAGCTTGAAGTCTGTCTTGAAGCACTCGTCGTGTCGCCGGTGGAGCTCCACATACGTCGCTAGTAGACCGAAGAGACAGAAGAGACGAGCAAACAACAGTGTATGTACTTGTCGCGTGCAATCTCAGGTTCAATCTGATGTTCCCAGTAATAAACACGCCCGCGGAAACTACCGCGGGTGTCGCCTAATGCGGGACTTACGCGCATATGCCGCCAGAGCCGTAGTGGCTAAGGCTGAACCACTACACTACTAAGACCCCTGTTACACATGCGTCGGCTTTTAAAGCGGGCCCCGGAGGCGGCCTCACACCTGCAATTTGAAGCCGCCTCGAGATCATCAAACCCCTGTTACACATGATCTCGGGCCCGCAATTTTGCGTCTACACATAGGCCGGCCTCACGTCGCCTTTTCACGAGCTGATGTTGGGGCGGACTCCAGAAAGACAGAAAGAGAAAGTGATAGAATGATAAAAACAAAGAATAACATAAGGAAAGACAGAAAAAGAGAGTGATAGAATGATAAAAACAAAGAATAACATAAGGAAAGACAGAAAGAGAAAGTGATAGAATGATAAAAATAAAGAATAACATAAGGAAAGACAGAAAGAGAAAGCGATAGAATGATAAAAACAAAGAATAACATAAGGAAAGAGAAAAGGATAGAATGATAAAAACATTTCACATAAGGAAAGACAGAAAGAGAAAGTGATAGAATGATAAAAACAAAGAATAACATAAGGAAAGACAGAAAGAGAGAGTTAGAATGATAAAAACAAAGAATAACATAAGAGAAGATGACAAGCGCGCCCGATGTATTATGTTGATAATGATGACTGGTTACGTCACTTTCGCTTATAAGCCGGCCCCGAGTCCACTTTGGTGTTACACATACCGATTGCGGGACTGAGGCCGGCCTCAAACCACATCCAGAGGTGGACTGAGTCCACCTGGCCTCAGTCCGGCTTTTCGAAAAAAGTTGGTGTTACACATACGTCGAGCTAGTCCAGATTCAGTCCGTTCGTTCTTTTTATCCCCCACACACATCGCGGTCTCTCCACTGATCGCGCAATCCCCAAATTTCCGTCCACATGAACGTCCAGACGAATCTGCCAGTGTCGGGGGTCAAAAGTTCGCGCTAATGTATGCTGACGTAGTGCCTTCGCTTATGCCCCAATGAATATGCATTAGTAACATCGTCGAGCTTTGTTTGTATTAGGATTAGGTCAGCCCTGCCTGAAACCTTGGACCATGCTGAAACTCTACACGCACTGCCCCGATGCAGTGGAAAACACATTGGGTGGAAGTCCATGGTTTTAGCCACTTAATGGTGTTTGGCCTACTACCAGGGAGCCCAACTCCCTGATCTCTTCACATGCATGCAAACTGTATTCTTGTCTGAATTCAATAAGATTCTGACTTGCAATCACTGCCATTATCTCTCGTTGCATGAATAAATCAGCAGTAAATTTAAGATGGTGGTCTCCTGCATTTGTCAATTAAGTTGAAATGATTTGTAAACCGTTGAATAAAGGTAGAATTATTATATAATTTTTGATTATATTATATGATCATAGGCCTATATAGTTGACTTTTATTAAAGTACCTCGTTTAACGAAATAATGATACTATCAATTATAATGATATGAAGGTCACTTAATTCAACATAAAAACGCTCAGGCATTTGACATGGCACATAAATATGTCTCTATACAATTCTCTTTCGTTCATGACTCGTACTCGTTGGAATGATGAGCCACAGACAAATTTTATTTATATGTATTTGTTATACGGGGCAAACTTTCATATTTTCTTTGGGGTATATTGAGCTAGTATTAGGAATTTGGACCACCAAGATTAAAGGTGTTACAAAGTTTTGGTATGGAGTCATGAATTCTGTTCAAATTAAAATATTGGAAGCATATGCGTTCCTACAATATTCATTGATCGTTGTCGCGGTTGACTCAATCGAGTCTGAAGTTATGAAATTATAAATACTAAACTCTTTATATTGTATAGCTCCCTCTCAAGGTCAAGATATTAATTTAGCTATGAAACAATGTTTCTTGACTAAAATCGACCGATTAGCTATTCCCGTTTGGAAATTATATATCACAATTACATATTCTGAGATTTCCATGGTCGCAACTACCATTGACGGCCATAGGCGCTATTTGAAATTTATCAAAATTTACCGGGAGCACCGGTAAATTTTTATATTCAATTTTTCTCGAGAACAGAAGGGGCTAATTTTTTTAGTGCTTATAATATATCCACAGGGGCATCCAAATATCTCAAAATTGTAAAGATTCACTATCTACCCAATTTTCAAAAATGATTTCCCAAAACTTTGTATTACCTTTAATATCATTCTTACGTGTTTTTTTTTTCCCGAAGGACGGGAAAAGGGGAAATCTTGTTTGGGAACATGATGATCTGAACAGGGGGTCGGAATACTTTAGGTGTCGGGAGGGGAAAATAAGAACGAACATCAGTGGACGAAAGACATTCGTGGTTTAAGAAGAAAAAGAGTGGGCCTATTCCCAATTCTTTTGGCTTATTATTTTATTTCCATCTATAGAGAGTGAGCAAAGAGCGGCAAAAAGTCTAATGGATGATCCAATACGATTTACTTTTGGCTGTGAGCGCGCAAGTGACATCAATCAGATTGTACGAGAAGTTTTTAAGTCCTAAATGATTTATTTGCAAAATTTACTTTCATTAAAACTTTTAACCGTATATTCGATTAAATGAAGCTTTAAATACTTAAAACAGTTTAAGTCTGAAGAAGGATTTAGAACTTAAGAGAGTATGCGATACTGAAATATTGAGCCTCATGATATTCGTTATTAAATCTGAAAGGTTTGTGCCCGGTTGAAAAAAATCTCTTCGACTTAAAATAATAAACCATTCGTGCTTAGAAATAAGTCTTATTTTGTAGAGCATTATTCATGTTAATGTTATAACGGAAAACCTAGTCTGTGAACAGTATTGTAAGTGTTGCCTTGTTTCATTCACTTAGACTTTTATGAGGCAATATATTGAGTGGGAAGTGGTGAAAATAGGAACGAAAAGATATCTGCGGACGAAAGAGACGGATGGAGGAAGAAGAATATGTAAATTATATCTATCTTGGACATGTTTATTTTGACGTTCGTAAAGCATAGTTCATGTTCCAATTAAAAGGTGGAATAAACCTAAATTGCGAATAATAATAGGATTATTAATAATAATGATAACAATGACAACAACAACAAAAAACGATTTAAAAAAAGTAATGATAGTAATAACAATGATAATGATAGATGTTATATTCTACATCATTTATCTTAATGGTGTAATATTGTTCTTTATTTAATCAATGTTGATTTTCATATTTCGATATGGGCATCAAGTATCCATGTGTTTGTTGTATAAGCCAGTGAAACGAAATCAAAAAGCTCTTCGGTATGTTCAAAGTATGGGGAATGGGTTCACATTAAGTGTGACAGAATTCCACGAATACAAAGTCATGTTCATACCATCACACCCAACTGCAAAGTATGATGATTAAGCAGTATCTTGGGCAATTTAAAGAGAGAAACAAACGATGAAATCATCCCTAATAATCTAATCACAATGTAGGGATACAATATGGCAATAATTGTATACTTGTGCTTTGAGGTTTCCCTTTGTAGGTGCCCGTTTTTCCGTAAAGTACCCTTTTTGTTGGTGCCCCCCTACTTTGGAAGTTGCTCCGCAAGGCACTTGTCCACGGTAAGAGGAAACTGTTAAATCTCGAAGAACAAAACCTATATAATCTCACATGGCTATACTCCCCATATAATGTCTACAATTTCCATTTGGTATTTTTAAATTCATAAATTGGTTGTAAATTGCTCTGAAAAAATGTCATAAAATGCACTAAAATAAGGCTTATACTGCACCGGAGAGAATCTAGGATCCCAGAGCTTCCAAGGCCCCTGGACCCCAGCATAAAGGGACTTCACACATCGCGCTGGTGATGTGATTTCAGGGTGAGAGCTTCCGAGTCAACGCTCCTTCCCCAACTTCAAGAAAGCTTCCTACGCCTATAATCTACAATATCTATTTTTTATTAGGAACCTATAATCCACAAGCACCATTTTTTAATATAGGTTCCTCACATTTTACTTGAAGTTTTATTTATTCCACATTTTACAGAAAAAACAGTTTATATTCTTTCAATTTTTTATTTTTATACAGGCGTATATTTTATAAGAGTAGATTTCACACAAGAAGAAAAACAATTAAAGATTTCAAATCAAATATAATGTACGGAAAATAAGTACGAAATTTCAAAATATGTAGATATAACGGGCAAGGTAAAACAATGTAAAATGTGGGGAGCCTAAATAAAAAGCATAGCTTGTATGTGAATAGGCTCCCGTACTTAATCGGACATTGTGAATTGAGTTTCTTTGTAACTTGATTATATACCGTTACCATAGCTATATGATTTCTATTTCATATGTATGTCTCTATACTGTAAAATGTGGAGAGAGCAACAACAAACAAACTTGAAAACTTGAAATGCAGGAAAACCACAGGTTTTTTAAAGCAAGGATATCGAAATTCACGACGTTGGATGGAATTACCCCCTCCGACCACTTTCCTGTTCGGTTGCTTTGCTACCTCGCGGGGTCACATTAACGATGCCATCCAATTTCTAAACACCCCCTTGATAAAAATCCTTACAGGTATGGACGTGTGACCATAGTTCGCGTGTGCCCTCAGTAATTCGCTATCTCAAAAATCGGTAAGATTTCGAAAATCTAATATATAGGCCTATAGTGGAAAGAGGAACATAAATTAACCAGATATGAAATTTTCTTTGGAATTGGGTGCGAAATTGAGAAAATATTGACAAAAGATCGGTAAATTTTGCAGTCATTATTTTGTGTCCGTTCCAAAAAATTATCAACTTACCGATAGGGGTCTGGAAATCTACATTTTGAGAGCAGATATCCTCAAAATTGTGAGTAAAAAGTGCTCCCAAACTGGTTGTATGATATATTGCCTTGCAAATTACGATATTATCTTGTTTTTTTTTATTAATTGCGTTTTTGATAAATCAGCTGTAAAGCCCCGTGCGCGAAGTAAGGTCTCGTTGTTTTTATAACGTTATTAGTTGCAGAGCGCACGCCGATCCGACATTAAAATGATGAGTCATCTACATAATTATGCAGGAAACAATTGTGATAAATATGATCAAAATATAGGTAAAGGGTAGGAGAAACAAGAAATGGTGAATTTCCATATTGAAAAGGGATGGAAATTACCCATGTTAATATCAGTAGCTTAACTTAGGTAAACGATGTTCAGTATTTTTTGACAAAATAATACATACGATTTTTTCAGTTAGTCCGAAACATAGTTAAACGATGACATTGTATGAATCAAATCAATTATGTGCCTGGATAAGTGTGGTTAAACATAGAGGCCGGTTAGTTGGAGGAGGAATGGCTTGCCCCATAAAGGGAAATATATCTTACTTAAGAAGAACGGATTTGGACTGAATGTCACAAGATTGAACTGATGTGTTTAGAAGTAAAAAGGCACCAAAGCAGTCCTATTTTGTAGATATAGATCCATCCAGTGATGCAACTCTTCAATTTTTCTTTAATATACTATAACAAAATATTAATGATGTATTTTCTGTCACAAATTCTGTCACTATTGTTTTTGGTGACTTTAATTGTAATATGATGACCATTGTATGTTATGCGACCTATCGTATATAATGCTCGCCATATATACCATGCACCCAAAACCTTCGACAAATACCATTTCCTAAAACAGAATACAAAAAAATGATCCTTTTTATTCACCGGAAATTGCCATTGTCCGTCCAGAATTGCAAGTCACAATTTCGAGAAACAATGTAAACATTTCTCTAACATGCTTTAAAAAAACACGACAATCTGATTACTGTGGGGGGGGGGGCGGGGGGGTTCTCGCCGTGCATCTCATGTGCGCTCCATGTATAGTTTAATCAAAATGTACAAATGTTTTTTTTTTTATATATTGAATTGTATTGATGTTTTCATTCATGTTTTGTTTTTATGTTGACTGATTTTGATTGTATCATGTGGTGAGGGAGGGCTCCGTTGGAAAGCAGTTCTTATAACTGAATCGGAATACCCTTCACTGTTTTATCCATTGTAATAAATAAAACATAAATAAATGTTAGATTCGAGAGTCATTCAGTCCCAGTTTCGTATAGCTCCATATTTCAAAGCTTCGGCAATCTTCTCCTCCGTAAAACGATGATGATTATCCACAGACGTTCTTACAGATTATGGTTAACAAACGATGATAACAACAGTTCCAAAAATCATGAAATGTAAATGTAAATCTCAGAAAACCAACTCGATACAATTACGTCTATGATACAGCCAACCCGAAGAGCACAGTTTGTGTAAACTCGATATCAGGCGTCAGGACGTCAGTATTTATAGTTCAGTTTCTTTTCAATTTGCAATAGTCAGTTCATGTTTTGCTCCACAATCTTCAAACTTTAATTTCTTTCAACAAACAGAGGATTTTTTATTTATAGAAACATTTGAAATGCATTAACGTAATAAACACTCCACCCTAATTTTTTTAATAAGTATGGAATCCTTATAATAAGAATAGTAGCTACGTGACGGCGGCGGAACATTACGTAATACGCCAAAGTGATTGTCAGGTTTTTCGTCCAATCAGCGTACATCGAACATGTATAGCTTTGTGGGCGGAGTTAATCTCCCCCGGAATTCCGGGGGAGAATGGCAGATTCGTCTGGACCGTATTCAGGACCCAGATTTAGAGGAATGGCTAGGTCTACTTTCAACGTTGAGGGTGTGTTATTTTATCAGCTGATTGGGTGCGCTAAACGAAAACGGTACAGAGGCTGGACTAACGTCGAGCCGACTCCGGGGCCGGCCTCAGTCCACTTTCAGACGTATGTGTAACAGGGGTCTAAGTGCCTTACATCTGTACATAGTTACGTACCTTGTCCTTCAACTCCTTGGCTTAACATTTAATCAACAGAACTTGTCTAGCAAAGTTTGGTACTAGATCTGGATCTAAGACTCGACTTGAGCTATGTTTGTAAATGGCACAAAATATGTGAAAATACACTTAAGACGTTAAAAGCAATAATTGTTTGAGGATAATTTCATTGACCCTATGCCATGGCTATGGACAGTGGGTCCGTTGGTGAAGTTAGGAGTTAGGATATTTGTTATACACCAACACCATGGTGGCCTGTACTTCAACAGAAGAAGAAGAAGAAATCATTCTGAAAGTGAGGAGAATAATTTTCTTGCGCTTTTCTCTTTCACACCCAAAGGGTCGCCTTGCTGATCTTGGTATTTCTTTAAAGTAGATATTCATTGATTTTAAAATCTAACTTTATTTTCATTATTGCAAAGTTGAAACTTTGATTCGACAAGGTTATCAAAATTCAATGCTTGAAAGCATTCGAAGTAATGATTGTCATAAATTACAAAACGCTTAAATACAGCCCCGGCATAGCACCTGAAGAGCTCTCCGAACGCTGCTGAGATGTGTGAGATCACAGTATGGACATGATTTGCACAAGCAGACAATGTCCCATGACATCTCAACACA